>NW_025553063.1:0-56165 GCF_020424385.1 Procambarus clarkii | reverse complement strand
TGTGTGAGGCTCTGGTGTGTGTGTGGCTCTGGTGTGGTGTGTGTGGCTCTGGTGTGTGTGCTCTGGTGTGTGTGTGTGTGTGAGGCTGGGCTCTGTGTGTGTGTGTGGCTCTGGTGTGTGTTCTGGTGTGTGTGCTCTGGTGTGTGTGGCTCTGGTGTGTGTGTGCTCTGGTGTGTGTGGCTCTGTGTGTGTGTGTGGCTCTGGTGTGTGTGGTGAGGCTGTGTGTGTCTGGTGTGTGTGGCTCTGTGTGTGTGTGTGTGAGGCTCTGGTGTGCGTGTTGTGTGAGGCTGTGTGGCTGTGGTGTGTGTGTGGCTCTGGTGTGTGTGTGTGTGAGGCTCTGGTGTGTGTGTGTGTGAGGCTCTGGTGTGTGTGTTGTGTGAGGCTCTGGTGTGTGTGTGTGTGTGGCTCTGGTGTGTGTGTGTGAGGCTCTGTGTGTGTGTGGGCTCTGGTGTGTGTGGCTCTGTGTCTGGTGTGTGTGGTGTGTGAGGCTCTGGTGTGTGTGTGTGAGGTGTCTGGTCTGTGTGTGTCTGTGTGTGTGTGTGAGGCTCTGGTGTGTGTGGCTCTGGTGTGTGTGTGGTGTGTGTCTGGTGTGTGTGTGGTGTGTGGTCTGGTGTGTGTGAGGCTCTGGTGTGTGTGTGTCTGGTGTGTGTGTGTGTGTGTGTGGCTCTGGTGGCTCTGTGTGTGTGAGGCTCTGGTGTGTGTGTGTGTGAGGCTGTGGTGTGTGTGTGTGTGTGTGTCTGGTGTGTGTGTGTGTGGCTCTGGTGTGTGTGTGTGGCTCTGGTGTGTGTGTGAGGCTGGTGTGTGTGGCTCTGGTGTGTGTGTGTGAGGCTCTGGTGTGTGTGTCTGGTGTGTGTGGCTCTGGTGTGTGTGTGTGTGTGAGGCTCTGGTGTGTGGCTCTGTGTGTGTGTTGTGTGAGGCTCTGGTGTGTGTGTGTGGTGTCTGGTGTGTGTGTGTGTGTCTGGTGTGTGTGTGTGTGGCTCTGGTGTGTGTGTTCTGGTGTGGTGTGTGTCTGTGTGTGGCTCTGGTGTGTGTGTGTGAGGCTCTGGTGTGTGTGTGTGTGAGGCTCTGGTGTGTGTCTGTTGTGTGAGGCTCTGGTGTGTGTGGCTCTGGTGTGTGTGAGCTCTGGTGTGTGTGGTGTCTGGTGTGTGTGTGTCCGGCTCTTGTGTGTGTGTCTGGCTCTTGTGTGTGTGTGTGTGTGGCTCTCTGGTGTGTGTGTGCTCTGGTGTGTGTGTGGCTCTGGTGTGTGTGAGGCTCTGGTGTGTGTGAGGCTCTGGTGGTGTGTGTGTGCTGTGTGTGTGTGTGTGGCTCTGGTGTGTGTGGCTCTGTGTGTGTGAGGCTCTGGTGTGTGTGTGAGGCTGGTGTGTGTCTGGTGTGTGTTGTGTGAGGCTCTGGTGTGTGTGTGCTCTGGTGTGTGTGTGGCTCTGGTGTGTGTGTGTGGCTCTGGTGTGTGTGTGAGGCTCTGGTGTGTGTGTGTGTGTGTGTGTGGTGTGTGTGTGTGTGTGTGGCTCTGGTGTGTGTGGCTCTGGTGTGTGTGTGTGCTCTGGTGTGTGTGTCTGTGTGTGGCTCTGGTGTGTGTGTGTGCTCTGGTGTGTGTGGCTGAGGCTGTGGTGTGTGTTGTGTGAGGCTCTGGTGTGTGTGTCTGGTGTGTGGCTCTGGTGTGTGTGTGTGTGTGGGCTCTGGTGTGTGTGTGCTCTGGTGTGTGGCTCTGGTGTGTGTGTGTGTCTGTGTGGCTCTGGTGTGTGTGTGTGTGAGGCTCTGGTGTGTGTGGCTCTGGTGTGTGTGTGAGCTCTGGTGTGTGTGTGAGGCTCTGGTGTGTGTGTGTCTCTGGTGTGTGTGTGCTCTGGTGTGTGTGGCTCTGGTGTGTGTGGCTCTGGTGTGTGTGTGTGTGTCTGGTGGTGTGGCTCTGGTGTGTGTGTGGCTCTGGTGTGTGTGTGTGTGTGTGTGTCTGGTGTGTGTGTGTGTGGCTCTGGTGTGTGTGTGCTCTGGTGTGTGTGGCTCTGGTGTGTGTGGCTCTGGTGTGTGTGTGTGTGTGAGGCTCTGGTGTGTGTGTCTGGTGTGTGTGCTCTGGTGTGTGTGTGTGTGAGGCTCTGGTGTGTGTGTGTGAGGCTCTGGTGTGTGTGTGTGGGCTCTGGTGTGTGTGTGGTGTGGCTCTGGTGTGTGTGTGTGTGTGGCTCTGGTGTGTGTGGCTCTGGTGTGTGGCTCTGGTGTGTGTTGTGTGAGGCTCTGGTGTGTGTGCTCTGGTGTGTGTGGCTCTGGTGTGTGGCTCTGGTGTGTGTGTGAGGCTCTGGTGTGTGTGTGAGGCTCTGGTGTGTGTGCTCTGGTGTGTGTGGTGTGTGTGTGGTGTGTGTGTGTGGCTCTGTGTGTGTGTGTGTGGTGTGTGTTGGTGGTGTGTGTCTGCTCTGGTGTGTGTGTGAGGCTCTGGTGTGTGTGTGTGTGAGCTCTGGTGTGTGTGTGTGGCTCTGTGTGTGTGTGGCTGTGTGTGTGTGTGTGGCTCTGGTGTGTGTGTGGCTCTGGTGTGTGTGGTCTGTGTGTGTGTGTGGCTCTGGTGTGTGTGTCTGTGTGTGTGTGGCTCTGGTGTGTGTGTGCTCTGGTGTGTGTGGCTCTGGTGGCTCTGGTGTGTGGCTCTGGTGTGTGTGTGCTCTGGTGTGTGTGGCTCTGGTGTGTGAGGCTCTGTGTGTGTGTGGCTCTGGTGTGTGTTGTGTGTGTGTGAGGCTCTGGTGTGTGTGTGTGTGTGTGGCTCTGGTGTGTGTGTGTCTGGTGTGGTGTGTGTGGTGTGTGAGGCTCTGGTGTGTGTGTGTGGCTCTGGTGTGTGTGTTGCTCTGGTGTGTGTGTTCTGGTGTGTGTGGCTCTGGTGTGTGTGAGCTCTGGTGTGTGTGTGTGAGGCTCTGGTGTGTGTGTGTGTGAGGCTCTGGTGTGTGTGAGGCTCTGGTGTGTGTGTGTGAGGCTCTGGTGTGTGTGCTCTGGTGTGTGTGGTGTGGTGTGTGTGGGCTCTGGTGTGTGTGTGAGCTCTGGTGTGTGTGTGTGAGGCTCTCTGGTGTGTGTGAGGCTCTGGTGTGTGTGTGTGAGTCTGTGTGTGTGTGTGGTCTGTGTGTGTGTGACTCTGGTGTGTGGCTCTGGTGTGTGTGTGTGAGGCTCTGGTGTGTGTGTGTGAGGCTCTGGTGTGTGTGTGAGGCTCTGGTGTGTGTGGCTCTGGTGTGTGTGTGGCTCTGGTGTGTGTGTCTGTGTGTGGCTCTGGTGTGTGTGTGAGGCTCTGGTGTGTGTGGCTCTGGTGCTGTGGTGTCTGGTGTGTGTGGGCTCTGGTGTGTGTGTCTGTGTGTGCTCTGGTGTGTGTGTGTGGCTCTGGTGTGTGTGCTCTGGTGTGTGTGTGAGGCTCTGGTGTGTGTGTGTGTGAGGCTCTGGTGTGTGTGTTGTGTGAGGCTCTGGTGTGTGTGTGGCTCTGGTGTGTGTGTGTGGTGTGTGTGAGGCTCTGGTGTGTGTTGTGTGAGGCTCTGGTGTGTGTGTGTGCTCTGGTGTGTGTGTGTTGTGTGAGGCTCTGGTGTGTGTGGTTCTGGTGTGTGTGGCTCTGGTGTGTGTGGCTGTGGTGTGTGGTGTGTCTGTTGTGTGAGGCTCTGGTGTGTGGCTGTGGTGTGTGTGGCTCTGGTGTGTGTGTGAGGCTCTGGTGTGTGTGGCTCTGGTGTGTGTGGGGTGTGTGTGTGAGGCTCTGGTGTGTGTGTTGTCTGGTGTGTGTGGTGTGTGTGTGTGTGGCTCTGGTGTGTGTGTCTGGTGTGTGGCTCTGGTGTGGTGTGTGTGTGTGTGGCTCTGGTGTGTGTGTGAGGCTCTGGTGTGTGGCTGTGGTGTGTGTGTGTGTGTGGCTCTGGTGTGTGTGTGTGGCTCTGGTGTGTGTGGCTCTGGTGTGTGGCTCTGGTGTGTGTGTGTGTGTGTGTGCTCTGGTGTGTGTGTGTCTGGTGTGTGTGGCTCTGGTGTGTGTGTGTGGAGGCTCTGGTGTGTGTGTGTGAGGCTCTGGTGTGTGTGTGTGTGAGGCTCTGGTGTGTGTGTCTGGTGTGTGCTCTGGTGTGTGTGGTGTGTGTGGCTCTGTGTGTGTGTGGTGTGGGCTGTGTGTGTGTGGCTCTGGTGTGTGTGTGTGTGAGGCTCTGGTGTGTGTGTGAGGCTCTGTGGTCTGTGTGTGGCTCTGGTGTGTGTTGTGGCTCTGGTGTGTGTGTGAGGCTCTGGTGTGTGTGTTGTGTGAGGCTGTGTGTGTGTGTGTGAGGCTCTGGTGTGTGTGTGTGTGTGTGGTGTGTGTGTGTCTGGTGTGTGTGTGGGCTCTGGTGTGTGTGTCTGGTGTGTGTGTGTGTGTGAGGCTCTGGTGTGTGTGGCTCTGTGTGTGTGAGGCTCTGGTGTGTGTGTGTCTGGTGTGTGTGTGGGCTCTGGTGTGTGTGTGCTCTGTGTGTGTGAGGCTCTGGTGTGTGTGTGCTCTGGTGTGTGTGTGCTCTGGTGTGTGTGTCTGTGTGTGTGCTCTGGTGTGTGTGGCTCTGGTGTGTGTGAGGCTCTGTGTGTGTGTCTGGTGTGTGTGTGTGTGTGAGGCTCTGGTGTGTGTGTGTGTGAGGCTCTGGTGTGTGTGTGTGTGTGTGGCTCTGGTGTGTGTGTTGTGTGAGGCTCTGGTGTGTGTGTGTGTGAGGCTCTGGTGTGTGTGCTGTGGTGGTGTGTGTGTGAGGCTCTGGTGTGTGTGTGTGTGTGGCTCTGGTGTGTGTGTGAGGCTCTGGTGTGTGTTGTGTGTGGCTCTGGTGTGTGTGGCTCTGGTGTGTGTGGCTCTGGTGTGTGTGTTGTCTGAGGCTCTGGTGTGTGTGTGAGGCTCTGGTGTGTGGCTCTGGTGTGTGTGTGAGGCTGGTGTGTGTGTTGTGTGAGGTGTGGTGTGTGTGTGTGGCTCTGGTGTGTGTGTGTGAGGCTCTGGTGTGTGTGTGTGTGAGGCTCTGGTGTGTGTGTTGTGTGCTCTGGTGTGTGTGTGCTCTGGTGTGTGTGTGTGTGTGTCTGGTGTGTGGTGTGTGAGGCTGTGTGTGTGTGAGGCTCTGGTGTGTGTGTGCTCTGGTGTGGTGTGTGTGTGTGTGTGGCTCTGGTGTGTGTGTGTGTGAGGCTCTGGTGTGTGTGTGTGTGAGGCTCTGGTGTGTGTGGCTCTGGTGTGTGTGGTGTGTGGTGTGTGTGGCTCTGGTGTGTGTGTGTGTGGTGTGTGTGTGTGTGTGTGGCTCTGGTGTGTGTGTTCTGGTGTGTGTGGCTCTGGTGTGTGTGTGTGTGTGGCTCTGGTGTGTGTGTGTGTGTGGCTGTGTGTGTGTGTGTGTGTGTGTGAGGCTCTGGTGTGTGTGTGTCTGTGTGAGGCTGGGTGTGTGTGTGTGTGTGGTGGCTCTGGTGTGTGTGGCTGTGTGTGTGGCTCTGGTGGTGTGTTGTGTGAGGCTCTGGTGTGTGTGTGGCTCTGGTGTGTGTGTGTGTGCTCTGGTGTGTGTGTGTGAGGCTCTGGTGTGTGTGTGTGTGTGTGAGCTCTGGTGTGTGTGTGGCTCTGGTGTGTGTGTGGCTCTGGTGTGTGTGTGAGGCTCTGGTGTGTGTGGCTCTGGTGTGTGTGTGAGGCTCTGGTGTGTGTGTCTGTGTGTGTGTGGCTCTGGTGTGTGTGTGAGGCTCTGGTGTGTGTGTGGTGTGTGTGTGTGTGTGGCTCTGGTGTGTGTGTGGCTCTGGTGTGTGTGTGTGTGTGAGGCTCTGGTGTGTGTGTGTCTGGTGTGTGGCTCTGGTGTGTGTGGCTCTGTGTGTGGCTCTGGTGTGTGTGGCTCTGGTGTGTGTGCTCTGGTGTGTGTGTCTGGTGTGTGGCTCTCTGTGTGTGTGTGTGTGTGGCTCTGGTGTGTGTGTGAGGCTCTGGTGTGTGTGTGTGTTGTGTGAGGCTCTGGTGTGTGTGTGTGTGGCTCTGGTGTGTGTGGCTCTGGTGTGTGTGTGCTCTGGTGTGGTGTGCTCTGGTGTGTGTGTGAGGCTCTGGTGTGTGTGAGGCTCTGGTGTGTGTTGTGTGAGGCTCTGGTGTGTGTGCTGTGTGTGTGGCTCTGTGTGTGTGAGGCTCTGGTGTGTGTGTCTGTGTGTGTGTGGGTGTGTGTTGTGTGTGGCTCTGGTGTGTGTCTGTGTGTGGCTCTGGTGTGTGTGTGTGTCTGGCTGTGTGTGTGTGAGGCTCTGGTGTGTGTGTGTGGCTGTGTGTGTGTGTGAGGCTCTGGTGTGTGTGTCTGTGTGAGGCTCTGGTGTGTGTGTGTCTGGTGTGTGGCTCTGGTGTGTGTGTGTGGTGTGTGTGGCTCTGGTGTGTGTGTGGCTGTGGTGTGTGTGGCTCTGTGTGTGTGGCTGTGTGTGTGTGTGGCTCTGGTGTGTGTGTGAGGCTGGTGTGTGGCTCTGGTGTGTGTGGCTCTGGTGTGTGTGGCTCTGGTGTGTGTGTGTGTGAGGTGTGTGTGTGTGTGTGTGGCTCTGGTGTGTGTGTGGTGTGTGTGGCTCTGGTGTGTGTGTGTGTGTGAGGCTCTGGTGTGTGTGTGTGTGGTGTGGCTCTGGTGTGTGTGTGTGTGAGGCTCTGGTGTGTGTGTGGCTGTGTGTGGCTCTGTGTGTGTGTCTGGTGTGTGTTGTGTGAGGCTCTGGTGTGTGTGTGAGGCTCTGGTGTGTGTGTGTGGGCTCTGGTGTGTGTGTTGTGTGTGGGCTCTGGTGTGTGTGTGTTCTGTGTGTGTTGTGCTGGTCTGGTGTGTGGTGTGTGAGGCTCTGGTGTGTGTGGCTCTGGTGTGTGTGGCTCTGGTGTGTGTGTCTGGTGTGTGTGTGTGTGAGGCTCTGGTGTGTGTGTGTGTGTCTGGTGTGGTGTGTGTGTTGTGTGAGGCTCTGGTGTGTGTGTTGTGAGGCTCTGGTGTGTGTGTGTCTGGTGTGTGTGGCT
The DNA here is from genome assembly GCF_020424385.1 of Procambarus clarkii. NCBI lineage: Eukaryota > Metazoa > Arthropoda > Malacostraca > Decapoda > Cambaridae > Procambarus > Procambarus clarkii. Next base: position 49,261 of record NW_025553063.1, on the reverse strand, counting down.
CTGGTGTGTGTGTGTGTGTGTGTCTGTGTGTGGCTCTGGTGTGTGTGTGGTGTGTGTTGTGTGTGAGGCTCTGGTGTGTGTGTGTGAGGGTGTGTGTGCTCTGGTGTGTGTGGCTCTGGTGTGTGTGTGTCTGGTGTGTGTGTGTGTGAGGCTCTGGTGTGTGTGTTGTGTGAGGCTCTGGTGTGTGTGTGTGTGTGTGAGGCTCTGGTGCTCTGGTGTGTGTGTGGGCTCTGGTGTGTGTTGTGTGTGGCTCTGGTGGCTCTGGTGTGTGTGTTGTGTGAGGCTCTGGTGTGTGTGTGCTCTGGTGTGTGTGTGAGGCTCTGGTGTGTGTGTGTGTCTGCTGTGTGTGTGTGTGTGGTGTGTGTGTGGGCTGTGTGTGTGTGTGTGAGGCTCTGGTGTGTGTGGTGTGTGTGCTGTGTGTGTGAGGCTCTGGTGTGTGTGTGTGGTGTGTGTGGCTCTGGTGTGTGTGTGTGGTGTGTGTGAGGCTCTGGTGTGTGTGTTCTGGTGTGTGAGGCTCTGGTGTGTGTGTGTGTGGCTCTGGTGTGTGTGTGAGGCTCTGGTGTGTGTGGCTTGTGTGAGGCTCTGGTGTGTGTGTGTTCTGTGTGTGTGTGAGGCTCTGGTGTGTGTGTCTGGTGTGTGTGGCTCTGGTGTGTGTGTGGTGTGTGTGTGAGGCTCTGGTGTGTGTGGCTCTGTGTGTGTGCTCTGGTGTGTGTCTGGTGTGTGAGGCTCTGGTGTGTGTGTCTCTGTGTGTGGCTCTGGTGTGTGGCTGTGAGGCTCTGGTGTGTGTGTCTGGTGTGTGAGGCTCTGGTGTGTGTGTCTGGTGTGTGTGGGCTCTGGTGTGTGTGAGGCTCTGTGTGTGTGTGTGTGGCTCTGGTGTGTGTGTGTGTGGCTCTGGTGTGTGTGTGTGTTGTGTGCTCTGGTGTGTGTGTGAGGCTCTGGTGTGTGTGTGTGTGGGCTCTGGTGTGTGTGTGCTCTGGTGTGTGTGCTGTGTGAGGCTCTGGTGTGTGTGTTGTGTGAGGCTCTGGTGTGTGTGTGAGCTCTGGTGTGTGTGTGGTCTGTGTGTGTGTGTGTGAGGCTCTGGTGTGTGTGTGTGTGAGGCTCTGGTGTGTGTGTGTGAGGCTCTGGTGTGTGTGTGGCTCTGGTGTGTGTGGCTCTGGTGTGTGTGCTCTGGTGTGTGTGTGAGGCTCTGGTGTGTGTGTTGTGTGGTGTGTGTGTGAGGCTCTGGTGTGTGTGTGGCTGTGGTGTGTGTGGCTCTGGTGTGTGTGGCTCTGGTGTGTGTGTGCTCTGGTGTGTGTGTGTGTGTGGCTCTGGTGTGTGTGTGTCTGGTGTGTGTGTGTCTGGTGTGTGTGGCTCTGGTGTGTGTGTGCTCTGGTGTGTGTTGTGTGAGGCTCTGGTGTGTGTGTGTCTGTGTGAGGCTCTGGTGTGTGTGTGAGGCTTGTGTGTGGCTCTGGTGTGTGTGTGGTGTCTGTGGTGTGTGTGTGTGTGTGTGTGGTGTGTGTGTGTGAGGCTCTGTGTGTGTGTGTGGTGTGTGTGTGGCTCTGGTGTGTGTGGTGTGTGTGGTGTGTGTGTGTGTGGCTCTGGTGTGTGTGTGTGTGTTGTGTGAGCTCTGGTGTGTGTGGCTCTGGTGTGTGTGGCTCTGTGTGGCTGTGGTCTGGTGTGAGGCTCTGTGTGTGTGTGGCTCTGGTGTGTGTGTCTGTGTGTGTGCTCTGGTGTGTGTGTGTTGTCTGGGTCTGTGTGTGTCTGGTGTGTGTGGCTCTGGTGTGTGTGTGTGTGAGGCTCTGGTGTGTGTGTGTGTGTGGCTCTGGTGTGTGTGTGGTGTGTGTGCTCTGGTGTGTGTGTCTGGTGTGTGTTGTGTGAGGCTCTGGTGTGTGTGTCTGTGAGTGTGGTGTGTGTCTGGTGTGTGTGTTGTGGAGGCTCTGGTGTGTGGCTCTGGTGTGTGTGCTCTGGTGTGTGTGTGGCTCTGGTGTGTGTGTGTGTGTGTGTGTGTGTGTGGCTCTGGTGTGTGTGTGTCTGGTGTGTGTGTCTGTGTGTGGTGTGTGTGAGGCTCTGGTGTGTGTGTGTGTGGGCTCTGGTGTGTGTGTGTGAGGCTCTGGTGTGTGTGTGTGTGTGGCTCTGGTGTGTGTGGCTCTGGGCTGTGTGTGTGTGTGAGGCTCTGGTGTGTGTGTGTGAGGCTCTGGTGTGTGTGTGTCTGGTGTGTGTGAGCTCTGGTGTGTGTGTGAGGCTCTGGTGTGTGTGTTGTGTGAGGCTCTGGTGTGTGTGTGTGTGTGTGTGTGTTGTGTGAGGCTCTGGTGTGTGTGGCTCTGGTGTGTGTGGCTCTGGTGTGTGTGTGCTCTGGTGTGTGTGTGAGAGGCTGGCTCTGGTGTGTGTGTGTGTGTGAGGCTCTGGTGTGTGTGTGCTCTGGTGTGTGTGGGCTCTGGTGTGTGTGTGTGTGGCTCTGGTGTGTGTGTGCTCTGGTGTGTGTGTTGTGTGGCTCTGGTGTGTGTGTGTGCTCTGGTGTGTGTGTGAGGCTCTGTGTGTCTGGTGTGTGTGTGTGTCTGGTGTGTGTGTTGGTGTGTGTGGCTCTGGTGTGTGTGTGCTCTGGTGTGTGTGGCTCTGGTGTGTGTGTGAGGCTGTGTGTGGCTCTGGTGTGTGTGTGTGTGAGGCTCTGGTGTGTGTGTGGCTCTGGTGTGTGTGTGTGGTGTGAGGCTCTGGTGTGTGTGTGTCTGGTGTGTGTGGCTCTGGTGTGTGTGTGTCTGGTGTGTGTGGCTGTGTTGTGTGTGGCTCTGGTGTGTGTGGCTCTGAGTGTGTGGTGTGTGGTGTGTGTGGCTCTGGTGTGTGTGTGTGTGTGCTCTGGTGTGGTGTGTGTGTGGCTCTGGTGTGTGTGTCTGGTGTGTGTGTGTGTGTGTGAGGCTCTGGTGTGTGTGTGAGGCTCTGTGTGTGGCTCTGGTGTGTGTGTCTGGTGTGTGGCTCTGGTCTGGTGTGTGTGTGAGGCTCTGGTGTGTGTGTGTGTGTGTGTGTGTGTGGTGTGTGTGGTGTGTGTGGCTCTGGTGTGTGTGTGTGTGCTCTGGTGTGTGTGTGCTCTGGTGGTGTGTGTGGTGTGTGTGTGTGTGTGAGGCTCTGGTGTGTGTGTCTGTGTGAGGCTCTGGTGTGTGTGTGTCTGGCTGTGGTGTGTGTGTGTGTGTGTGTGCTCTGGTGTGTGTGTGTGTGTGGCTCTGGTGTGTGTCTGGTGTGTTGGCTGTGGTGTGTGTGGTGTGGTGTGTGTGGCTCTGGTGTGTGTGTGTGTGTTGTGGCTCTGGTGTGTGTGTGTGTCTGGCTCTGTGTGTGTGGCTCTGGTGTGTGGTGTGGTGTGTGTGTGGCTCTGGTGTGTGTGTGTGTGGCTGTTGTGTGTGGCTCTGGTGTGTGTGTGTGAGTGTCTCTGGTGTGTGAGGCTCTGGTGTGTGTGTGCTCTGTGGTGTGTGTGGCTGTGGTGTGTGTGGCTCTGGTGTGTGTGAGGCTCTGGTGTGTGTGTGTGAGGCTGTGTGTGTTGTGTGAGGCTCTGGTGTGTGTGGCTCTGGTGTGTGTGGCTCTGGTGTGTGTGGCTCTGTGAGGTGTGGTCTGGTGTGTGTGTGAGGCTGGTGTGTGTGTGTGTGTGTGTGGCTCTGGTGTGTGTGTGAGGCTCTGGTGTGTGTGTGCTCTGGTGTGTGTTGTGTCTGGCTGTGTGTGTGTCTGTGTGTGAGGCTCTGGTGTGTGTGTGGCTCTGTGTGTGTGGCTGGGTGTGGTGTGTGTTGTGTGTGGCTCTGGTGTGTGTTGTGTGAGGCTCTGGTGTGTGTGGCTCTGGTGTGTGTGTTCTGTGTGTGTGTGTGTGTGGTGTGTGTGGCTCTGGTGTGTGTTGTGAGAGGCTCTGGTGTGTGTGTGTTGTGTGTGGCTCTGGTGTGTGTGTCTGGTGTGTGTGGCTCTGGTGTGTGTGGCTCTGTGTGGCTCTGGTGTGTGTGTGTTGTGTGAGGCTCTGGTGTGTGTGTGTGAGGGCTCTGGTGTGTGTGTGCTCTGGTGTGTGTGTGGGCTCTGGTGTGTGTGGCTCTGGTGTGTGGCTCTGGTGTGTGTGTGAGGCTCTGGTGTGTGTGGCTCTGTGTGTGGGCTCTGGTGTGTGTGTCTGGTGTGTGTGGTGTGTGTGGTGTGTGTGTGTGTGTGTGAGGCTCTGGTGTGTGTCTGGTGTGTGTGTGCTCTGGTGTGTGTGTGTGAGGCTCTGGTGTGTGTGTGTTGTGCTCTGGTGTGTGTGTGCTCTGTAGTGTGTGGTGTGTGGTGTGTGTGTGGCTCTGGTGTGTGTGCTCTGGTGTGTGTGTGAGGCTCTGGTGTGTGTGTGTGAGGCTCTGGTGTGTGTGTGTCTGGTGTGTGTGAGAGGCTCTGGTGTGTGTGTGTGTGTGTGTGTCTGGTGTGTGTGTGGCTGTGTGTGTGGCTCTGGTGTGTGTGTGTGTGTGTGTGGCTCTGGTGTGTGTGTTGTGTGAGGCTCTGGTGGTGTGTGTTGTGTGAGGCTCTGGTGTGTGTTGTGTGAGGCTCTGGTGTGTGTTGTGAGAGGCTCTGGTGTGTGTGTGTTGTGTGAGGCTCTGGTGTGTGTTGTGAGAGGCTATGGTGTGTGTTATGAGAGGCTCTGGTGCACATGAAGTAAAGGCTCAACATGTGACTCTCAGACACATGAGGTAAAGGCTCAACATGTGACTCTCAGACACATGAGGTAAAGGCTCAACATGTGACTCTCAGACACATGAGGTAAAGGCTCAACATGTGACTCACAGACACATGAGGTAAAGGCTCAACATGTGACTCTCAGACACATGAGGTAAAGGCTCAACATGTGACTCTCAGACACATGAGGTAAAGGCTCAACATGTGACTCTCAGACACATGAGGTAAAGGCTCAACATGTGACACTCAGACACATGAGGTAAAGGCTCAACATGTGACTCTCAGACACATGAGGTAAAGGCTCAACATGTGACTCTCAGACACATGAGGTAAAGGCTCAACATGTGACTCTCAGACACATGAAGTAAAGGCTCAACATGTGATTCTCAGACACATGAGGTAAAGGCTCAACATGTGACTCTCAGACACATGAGGTAAAGGCTCAACATGTGACACTCAGACACATGAGGTAAAGGCTCAACATGTGACTCTCAGACACATGAGGTAAAGGCTCAACATGTGACTCTCAGACACATGAGGTAAAGGCTCAACATGTGACTCTCAGACACATGAAGTAAAGGCTCAACATGTGACTCTCAGACACATGAGGTAAAGGCTCAACATGTGACTCTCAGACACATGAGGTAAAGGCTCAACATGTGACTCTCAGACACATGTCTTTACTTCATAGTAAAGGCTCAACAACAGCAGATATCAACCAGTGAGGCGGAAACACTCCTGAACATAAAATATTATTATGTCACGCTAACATATTAACGGTTAGTTAGTTTACCAAACGAGCGTGAGGCAGAAGCTCTATCGACCTGGCAATGAGTAGTCTTAATAACCAAGTCGATAGAGCTTCTGCCTCTCGCTCGTTTGGTAAACTAACTAACCGTTAACCTCTTAACTTGACATTATATATATATATATATATATATATATATATATATATATATATATATATATATATATATATATATATATATATATATATATATGGTAGGTCGCTCTATTCTTATGTGAATTGCCTCAAGAATTTGTAATCTTCTTGAATCTTGGGTTTTGTCTATTATGCAAGTATTCTTGTTCAACATTTCTCTTGTTAGAGTAATGTCATGGGCTTGTCTCATGTGATTTCTAGGGGCACCAGATTGAAGATGGCATGTCAAACGCCTCGTCAGCTTGGTCGACGTCATACCTATGTACTTACATTGAAGGTTACATCCTTCGTGGGGGCAAGTGTACATGTATACAACGCTTGACTGCTGTAGAGGGTTCTCCGTCGGCTTCGGGCTGTTTTTGATAAGGAGTTCGGAAGTCTTCTTGGTTTTGTAGAATATTATCAGGTTTATGTTTTGGTTAGGAGTAGTGCTTTTTACTCCTTTACGGATTATTTCTTTCATTATTCTTTCCTCTTTTATATGTTCACTGTGCATGGTTGATTTGTAATATAATTTTATTGGGGGTGTTGTGGTTTCTGTTCTAGGTTCTGAATTATACCATCGGTCCAAGTGTCTTCTTATAGCAGCGTTTATTTCCGCGTTGCTATATCCGTTGTTCACCAATACCTGAGTTACTCTTTTCAAACTCTATTCTACAAAACCAAGAAGACTTCCGAACTCCTTATCAAAAACAGCCCGAAGCCGACGGAGAACCCTCTACAGCAGTCAAGCGTTGTATACATGTACACTTGCCCCCACGAAGGATGTAACCTTCAATGTAAGTACATAGGTATGACGTCGACCAAGCTGACGAGGCGTTTGACATGCCATCTTCAATCTGGTGCCCCTAGAAATCACATGAGACAAGCCCATGACATTACTCTAACAAGAGAAATGTTGAACAAGAATACTTGCATAATAGACAAAACCCAAGATTCAAGAAGATTACAAATTCTTGAGGCAATTCAAATATATATATATATATATATGTGTATATATATATATATATATATATATATATATATATATATATATATATATATATATATATATATATGTATATATATATATATATATATATATATATATATATATATATATATATATGTGTCGTACCTAGTAGCCAGAACGCACTTCTCAGCCTACTATGCAAGGCCCGATTTGCCTAATGTGCCAAGTTTTCATGAATTAATTGTTTTTCGACTACCTACCCTACCTAACCTAACCTAACCTAACTTTTTCTGTTACCTAACCTAACCTAACCTATAAAGATAGGTTAGGTTAGGTTAGGTAGGGTTGGTTAGGTTCGGTCATATATCTACGTTAATTTTAACTCCAATTAAAAAAAAATTGACCTCATACGTAATGAAATGGGTAGCTCTATCATTTCTTAAGAAAAAAATTAGAGAAAAAATATTAATTCAGGAAAACTTGGCTTATTAGGCAAATCGGGCCTTGCATAGTAGGCTGAGAAGTGCGTTCTGGCTACTAGGTACGACATATATATATATATATATATATATATATATATATATATATATATATATATATATATATATATATATATATATAACTATTACAGTCAACTGTTACAGAATCGAAATCTGAAGAAGCCTTAATGGATTCTCAAGTTTTATCCAAGAAAAAACAAAAAAATGTATGTGCTTCTCCTGGGAGTTGCGGGTCATGAGAGTTGGAGTGGTGGCCGGAGGCGGATCAACAACACACAACTTCCGAGTTGAAGGTTTTATCCCTGCATGGACTCCCGCCGCCCCTTCACGGTAGTGCAAGTTGCAAAGTTAAACAATAATGTGTAACATGCAGGAGTAATGTGCTGACCAACTGCTTAGACACAGCCGTCTTGGTGTGGTAGCTGGTCACATGTTTCATGGCCGCTTCCCCATGTAAACACCTGTGATATCGACACTCAGGTGCCGTGCGTCGCAAGAATACCATATTGGGCTTTATATGGGTTCACTAGCTTGATTACCTGCCAGCCTTTATATAGAACACTGAGTTTCACTCCACATACCTGACAAGTATAAGACCTGCCTACCAGAGACGGCAGCTCACGTGTGTGAAGTAAACACACACAGCGTGAAGATCATCACTGGTAAAGTGCCGTAGTGTTACCTGAATGAAGGAGGCAGTCATCAAACATCTCCTGGCGACCATCGCCGCGCGCAGATGGCCTCAGAGAACTGCCAGAGTCGTGAGCAGCAACCAAAGGCGCCTTTCACTTGATGTTTACACTTGTGGAGTCAAGGAGGACGCCGGGCCAGTTAGAGCGGAAGTGGCTTCCCAACTCCTTGTGACAAGAATGTTACTAAAGGGAACAAAGTTCAGTAATTACAGCGGAGGACGCAGTGAGGACTGTGAAGGTCAACATTAAGAACAGTGAAGGTCAACACTAAGAACAGTGAAGGTCAACACTAAGAACAGTGAAGGTCAACACTAAGAACAGTGAAGGTCAACACTAAGAACAGTGAAGGTCAACATTAGGAACAGTGAAGGTCAACACTAAGAACAGTGAAGGTCAACACTAAGAACAGTGAAGGTCAACACTAAGAACACACAAGAACAGTGAAGGTCAACACTAAGAACACACAAGAACAGTGAAGGTCAACACTAAGAACACACAAGAACAGTGAAGGTCAACACTAAGAACACACAAGAACAGTGAAGGTCAACACTAAGAACACACAAGAACAGTGAAGGTCAACACTAAGAACACACAAGAACAGTGAAGGTCAACACTAAGAACACACAAGAACAGTGAAGGTCAACACTAAGAACACACAAGAACAGTGAAGGTCAACACTAAGAACACACAAGAACAGTGAAGGTCAACACTAAGAACACACAAGAACAGTGAAGGTCAACACTAAGAACAGTGAAGGTCAACACTAAGAACAGTGAAGGTCAACACTAAGAACAGTGAAGGTCAACACTAAGAACAGTGAAGGTCAACACTAAGAACAGTGAAGGACAACACTAAGAACACACAAGAACAGTGAAGGTCAACACCTAGAACACACAAGAACAGTGAAGGTCAACACTAAGAACACACAAGAACAGTGAAGGTCAACACTAAGAACAGTGAAGGACAACACTAAGAACACACAAGAACAGTGAAGGTCAACACTAAGAACACACAAGAACAGTGAAGGTCAACACTAAGAACACACAAGAACAGTGAAGGTCAACACTAAGAACAGTGAAGGACAACACTAAGAACACACGAGAACAGTGAAGGTCAACACTAAGAACACACAAGAACAGTGAAGGACAACACTAAGAACACACAAGAACAGTGAAGGTCAACACCTAGAACACACAAGAACAGTGAAGGTCAACACTAAGAACACACAAGAACAGTGAAGGTCAACACTAAGAACACACAAGAACAGTGAAGGTCAACACCTAGAACACACAAGAACAGTGAAGGTCAACACTAAGAACACACAAGAACAGTGAAGGTCAACACCTAGAACACACAAGAACTGTGAAGGTCAACACTAAGAACACACAAGAACAGTGAAGGTCAACACTAAGAACACACAAGAACAGTGAAGGTCAACACTAAGAACAGTGAAGGTCAACACTAAGAACAGTGAAGGTCAACACTAAGAACAGTGAAGGTCAACACTAAGAACAGTGAAGGTCAACACTAAGAACACACAAGAACATAACATGGAACAAAAAGGGGCCTTGGAGACTATTGTGAGATGCTGCTGGAGATGGGCGAGAGAGACGGGTGTGTGGGGGGGTGAGAGCGACGGGTGTGTGGGGGTGAGAAAGACGGGTGTGTGGGGGGGAGAGAGACGGGTGTGTGGGGGTGAGAGAGACGGGTGTGTGGGGGTGAGAGAGACGGGTGTGTGGGGGTGAGAGAGACGGGTGTGTGGGTGTGAGAGAGACGGGTGTGTGGGTGTGAGAGAGACGGGTGTGTGGGGGGTGAGAGAGACGGGTGTGTGGGGGGTGAGAGAGACGGGTGTGTGGGGGTGAGAGAGACGGGTGTGTGGGGGGTGAGAGAGACGGGTGTGTGGGGGGTGAGAGAGACGGGTGTGTGGGGGTGAGAGAGACGGGTGTGTGGGGGTGAGAGAGACGGGTGTGTGGGGGTGAGAGAGACGGGTGTGTGGGGGTGAGAGAGACGGGTGTGTGGGTGTGAGAGAGACGGGTGTGTGGGTGTGAGAGAGACGGGTGTGTGGGGGGGTGAGAGAGACGGGTGTGTGGGGGTGAGAGAGACGGGTGTGTGGGGGTGAGAGAGACGGGTGTGTGGGGGGGGAGAGAGACGGGTGAGTGGGGGGGGAGACAGATGTGTGGGTGTGAGAGAGACGGGTGTGTGGGGGGGAGAGAGACGGGTGAGTGGGGGGGGAGAGAGACGGGTGAGTGGGGGGGGAGAGACGGGTGTGTGGGTGTGAGAAAGACGGGTGTGTGGGGGGAGAGAGAGACGGGTGGTGTGGGTGTGAGAGAGACGGGTGTGTGGGGGTGAGAGAGACGGGTGTGTGGGGGTGAGAGAGACGGGTGTGTGGGGGTGAGAGAGACGGGTGTGTGGGGGTGAGACGGGTGTGTGGGGGTGAGAGAGACGGGTGTGTGGGGGGTGAGAGAGACGGGTGTGTGGGGGTGAGAGAGACGGGTGTGTGGGTGTGAGAGAGACGGGTGTGTGGGTGTGAGAGAGACGGGTGTGTGGGGGGTGAGAGAGACGGGTGTGTGGGTGTGAGAGAGACGGGTGTGTGGGGGTGAGAGAGACGGGTGTGTGGGGGTGAGAGAGACGGGTGTGTGGGGGGTGAGAGAGACGGGTGTGTGGGGGGGAGAGAGACGGGTGAGTGGGGGGGGGAGAGACGGGTGTGTGGGGGTGAGAGAGACGGGTGAGTGGGGGGGAGAGAGACGGGTGAGTGGGGGGGGGAGAGACGGGTGTGTGGGGGGGGAGAGAGACGGGTGTGTGGGGGGGAGAGAGACGGGTGTGTGGGGGTGAGAGAGACGGGTGTGTGGGTGTGAGAGAGACGGGTGTGTGGGGGGGAGAGAGACGGGTGTGTGGGGGTGAGAGAGACGGGTGAGTGGGGGGGGGAGAGAGACGGGTGAGTGGGGGGGGAGGAGAGACGGGTGTGTGGGTGTGAGAGAGACGGGTGTGTGGGGGGGGGAGAGAGACGGGTGTGTGGGGGGGAGAGAGACGGGTGTGTGGGGGGTGAGAGAGACGGGTGTGTGGGTGTGAGAGAGATGGTGTGTGTGGGGAGAGAGAGACGGGTGTGTGGGAGATAGAGACGGGTGTGTGGGGGTGAGAGAGACGGGTGTGTGGGGGTGAGAGAGACGGGTGTGTGGGGGTGAGAGAGACGGGTGTGTGGGTGTGAGAGAGACGGGTGTGTGGGGGGAGAGAGACGGGTGAGTGGGGGGGGAGAGAGACGGGTGAGTGGGGGGGAGAGACGGGTGTGTGGGGGGTGAGAGAGACGGGTGTGTGGGGGGGGAGAGAGACGGGTGAGTGGGGATGGGAGAGACGGGTGTGTGGGTGTGAGAGAGACGGGTGTGGGGGTGTGAGAGACGGGTGTGTGGGGGTGAGAGATACGGGTGTGTGGGGGGAGAGAGACGGGTGAGTGGGGGTGGGGGAGACGGGTGTGTGGGGGGGAGAGAGACGGATGAGTGGGGGTGGGAGAGACGGGTGTGTGGGGGGGTGAGAGAGACGGGTGTGGGGGTTAGAGAGACGGGTGTGTTTGTGAGAGACGGGTGTGTGGGTGAGAGAGACGGGTGTGTGGGGGTGGGAGAGACGGGTGTGTGTGGATGGGAGAGACGGGTTTGGGGGGGTGAGAGAGACGGGTGTGGGGGTGAGAGAGACGGGTATGTGGGGATGGGAGACACGGGTGTGTGAGGATGAGAGAGTGACGGTTGTGTGGGGGGATGAGGGAGACGGGTGTGGGGGGATGAGAGAGACGGGTGTGTGGGGGTGGGAGAGACGGGTGTGTGGGGGTGGGAGAGACGGGTGTGTGGGGGTGAGAGAGACGGGTGTGTGGGGGTGAGAGAGACGGGTGTGTGGGGGTGAGAGAGACGGGTGTGTGGGTGTGAGAGAGACGGGTGTGTGGGGGGGGAGAGAGACGGGTGAGTGGGGGGGGAGAGACGGGTGTGTGGGGGTGAGAGAGACGGGTGAGTGGGGGGAGAGAGAGACGGGTGAGTGGGGGGGGGAGAGACGGGTGTGTGGGGGGGTGAGAGAGACGGGTGTGTGGGGGGGAGAGAGACGGGTGAGTGGGGATGGGAGAGACGGGTGTGTGGGTGTGAGAGAGACGGGTGTGGGGGTGTGAGAGACGGGTGTGTGGGGGTGAGAGATACGGGTGTGTGGGGGGGAGAGAGACGGGTGAGTGGGGTGGGGGAGACGGGTGTGTGGGGGGAGAGAGACGGTTGAGTGGGGGTGGGGGAGAGCAACCCGTCCTCTTAAAAAGAACGTCACTTTTGGCTAGTATGCGCGATATGGCTAAATTTGGACGTAATTTGAAATGAAATCGACTCACAAAAGTGACGTTCTGTTCCGTTTTCTATTTGAGTCGTCCGCCTTACGCGCAGAGGTTATAAGAGGACACTTTAAATTAACGTTTTTCATAACGTTTTGAAACTTTATGAGAATTTCCTGCCCACCTAACCTATCAGAGGACCCTTAACTTACTGTTGTTGAAAAAAGAAATCCCAAATTTATTTTAATTTTTTTTTCATTTTCCAATTACGTCCAAATTCGGCCATACGGGCAAACGGCCAAAAGCGACGTTCTTTTTAAGAGGACAGGTTGCGGAGAGACGGGTGTGTGGGGGGGTGAGAGAGACGGGTGTGGGGGTTAGAGAGACGGGTGTGTTTGTGAGAGAAGGGTGTGTGGGTGAGAGAGACGGGTGTGTGGGGGTGGGAGAGACGGGTGTGTGTGGATGGGAGAGACGGGTTTGGGGGGGTGAGAGAGACGGGTGTGGGGGTGAGAGAGACGGGTATGTGGGGATGGGAGACACGGGTGTGTGAGGATGAGAGAGTGACGGTTGTGTGGGGGTATGAGAGAGACGGGTGTGTGGGGATGAGAGACGGGGGGTGGGGGTGAGAGAGACGGGTGTGGGGGGGGGTGAGAGAGATGGGTGTGTGGGGGTGGGAGAGACGGGTGTGGGGGATGAGAGGGACGGGTTTGGGGGGGTGAAAGAGACGGGTGTGGGGGGTGAGAGAGACGGGTGTGGGGGGGATGAGAGAAACGGGTTTGGGGGGTGAGAGAGACGGGTGTGGGGGTGAGAGAGACGGGTGTAGGGGTATGGGAGAGACGGGTGTGTGGGAGTGTGAGAGACGGGTGTGTATGGATGGGAGAGACGGGTGTGTGGGGATGAGAGAGACGGGTGTGGGGGGATGAGAGAGACGGGTGTGTGGGGATGAGAGAGACGGGTGTGTCGGGTTGGGAGAGACAGGTGTGTGGGTGTGTGAGAGAGACGGGTGTGGGGGTGTGAGAGAAAACGGGTGTGTGGGGGTGGGAGAAAAACGGGTGTGAGGGTGTGTGACAGAGACGGGTGTGTGGTGGTGAGAGCACGGGTGTGGGGGGTGAGAGAGACGGGTGTGGGGGGGTGAGAGAGACGGGTGTGTGGGGGTGAGAGACAGGTGTGTGGGGATGAGAGAGACGGGTATGGGGAGGATGAGAGAGAGACGGGTGTGTGGGAGTGGGAGAGAGACGGGTGTGGGGGGATGAGAGAGACGGGTGTGTGAGGATGAGAGACGGGTGTTGGGGGGGTGAGAGTGACGGGTGTGTGGGTGTGTGAGAGAGAAGGGTTAATGGGGATGAGAGAGACGGGTGTGGGGGGGGGGGGAAGAGACGTGTTTGGGGGTGTAGGGGGTGAGAGAGACGGGTGTGGGGGCTGAGTGGGGGGAGAGACGGGTGAAGGGGGGTGAGAGAGACGGGTGTGTGGTGCTGAGAGAGACGAGTGAGGGGGGTGAGAGAGAGGGGTATGGGGGTGAGAGAGACGGGTTTGGCGGGTGAGAGAGACGAGTGTGTGGGGGTAGGAGAGACGAGTGTGTGGGGGTGAAAGAGACGGGTGTGGGAGATGAGAGAGACTGGTGTGTGGGAGTGTGAGAGACGGGTGTGTGTGTGGATGGGAGAGACGGGTGTGTGGGGATGAGAGAGACGGGTGTGGGGGGAGATGAGAGAGACGGGTGTGTGGGGATGAGAGAGACGGGTATGTCGGGTTGGGAGAGATAGGTGTGTGGGAGTGGGAGAGACGGGTGTGTGGGTGTGAGAGAGAGACGGGTGTGTGCGGGTGAGAGACACGGGTGTATGGGTGTGTGAGAGAGACGGGTGTGTGGGTGTGTGAGAGAGACGGGTGTGGGGGGATGAGAGAGATGTGTGTATGAGGATGAGAGAGACGGGTGTGGGGGGGGGGTGAGAGAGACAGGTGTGGGGTGATTAGAGAGACGGGTGTGTGGGGGTGACATAGACGAGTGTGTGGGGAAGAGAGAGACGGGGTGGGGGTGAGAGATGGGTGTGTGGGGGTGGGAGAGACGGGTGTGTGAGAGAGACGGGTGTCTGGGTGTGTGAGAGAGACGGGTGTGGGGGGGTGAGAGAGACGGGTGTGTGGGGGTGAGAGAGACGGGTGTGTGGGGATGAGAGAGATGGGTGTGGGGGTGAGAGAGACAGGTGTGGGGGGATGAGAGAGACGGGTGTGGGGTGGGTGAGAGAGACGGGTGTGTGGGGATGAGAGAGATGGGTGTGAGGGGGTGAGAGAGACAGGGTGGGGGGATGAGAGAGACGGGTGTGTGTGGATGAGAGAGACGTTTATGGGAGGATGGGAGAGACGGGTGTGTGGAGGTGAGAGAGACGGGTGTGTGTGGATGAGAGAGACGTTTATGGGAGGATGAGAGAGACGGGTGTGGGGGTGAGAGAGATGGGTGTGTGGGGGTGGGAGAGACGGGTGTGTGTGACTGCTAGAGACGGGTTGAGGGAGGCCGGGGACGCCATTGCGGACGAGGCATTCCAGGCGATAAGAGAGGCGAGACGCGTGGTAGTGACTGAAGAGATTTCCAACAAGAATTAGGTTGCAACTCCACCAATAGTCAACAATTACCTCCCCACGTGTTCTACAGTGCCCCGCCAGTTAATAACGCGTCAACAGTTGAAGCCACGGCCCGTAATTACGCGTGCGCAGCAGTGGACGCCTGGGACTGGCAGACGCGGTTTCGGCAGACCTTAGTATTTGATACGCTCATGTTAAGTATACCAATCTTGTTTGATGCATCACTCTGGGTTGTATATTTGTGAGTAGTCTGTCGTAACGAAGAATGAACAACAAACACACAACGTTAGTTGATTTTCTTCATTTATTTCAACTTTAATGAATACTTGAAATAATTCGTAGCCTAATAAAATGCTACTTAAATTTCCCTGATTGCATCATGTATACGAGGAGTCAACAAGTTGTTTCTCTTCATTCGTGATATTCACTTCGGGTTCTTTCTTTATTGGGATCCTGTGACCACGAGGACGAATGACGAAATAGAGTTACAGAAGTCGTCTTACAGCTAAGACACCTATTTCGTATAAAATTAGCTAAGATTATTACTGATTTCAATATAATTCATATAGGATCTTTACAGTAAATAATTTACTGCCAGAATTTATGACTTGGTAATTAAGGTGTTTGTTCTTACTGTTGCTCAATAATTCATAATCTTTAATGTTCATTATTTGAGGTATCATATCTTTGAATCTATTTTAACTTAGATTTGCTGTTACTAACTCAACAATGAACTAGTGATGAACCACACTGGTTCCTAGATATATATGAACTTCTAGAAATACCCCCCCCCAATGTTGATATTTGAGGCTTTGACTTTAATTAATTAATAATACAGTCTATTCATTATTTTCAAGTGATTATTCATTTAATTATTACCCATAGGCACTGGTTCTCTAGTGTCAATCTAATAATCGCCAGTATTCGTTTTCCCTCTTTTCTCAAAAGTGGTGGTCCTTCGATTTATTTAAACATAATAATCAAATAATTTAATATATGAGTTCAAGCCCCAGATACTCCAACAGGGTGAGACGGGTGTGGGGGGTGGGAGAGACGGGTGTGTGGGGGTGGGAGAGACGGGTGTGTGGGGGTGGGAGAGACGGGTGTGTGGGGGTGAGAGTGAAGGGTGGGGGGGGGGGAACGGGTGGGGGATGAGAGAGACGAGTGTTGGGGAGAGACAGGGGGGAGGTAAGAGAGACGGGTGGGGGGGGGGTGAGAGAGAGACGGGTGTGTGGTTGTGTGAGAGAGACGGGTGTGTGGGGGTGAGAGTGACGGGTGTTTGGGGGGACAGACGGGTGTGTGGGGGTGAGAGAGACGGGTGTGGGGGGGTGAGAGAGAGAGACGGGTGTGTGAGAGAGATGTGTGTGTGGGGGCGGGAGAGACGGGTGTGTGGGGGTTAGAGAGACGGGTATGGTTGGTGGGAGGGGGTTAGAGAAACGTGTGTGGGAGTTGGGGGAGGGGAGAGACGGGTGTGGGAGGGTGGGAGAGACGGGTGTGTGGGGGTGAGAGAGACGGGTGTGGGTGGTGAGAGTGACGGGTGTGGGGGGGTGAGAGAGATGGGTGTTGGGGGGTGAGAGATACCCCCTAGGTATAGATATACCCAAGGTATAGAGGAGATAGGGGGGTTATACAGTCTCCGTGGTGTAGTGGTAAGACACTCGCCTGGCGTTCCGCGAGCGCTATGTCATGGGTTCGTATCCTGGCCAGGGAGGATTTACTGGGCGCAATTCCTTAACTGTAGCCTCTGTTTAACGCAACGGTAAAATGTGTACTTGGATGAAAAAACGATTCTTCCCGGCAGGGGATCGTATTCCAGGGACCTGCCCGAAACGCTACGCGTACTAGTGGCTGTACAAGAATGTAACAACTCTTGTATATATCTCAAAAAAAAAAGAGAGACGGGTGTGTGGGGGTGAGAGAGACGGGTGTGTGGGGGTGAGAGAGACGGGTGTGTGGGGGGAGAGAGAGACGGGTGTGTGGGGGAGATAGAGACGGGTGTGTGGGGGTGAGAGCGACGGGTGTGTGGGGGTGAGAGCGACGGGTGTGTGGGGGTGAGAGAGACGGGTGTGTGGGGGTGAGAGAGACGGGTGTGTGGGGGGGAGAGAGAGACGGGTGTGTGGGGGGTGAAAGAGACGGGTGTGTGGGGGTGAGAGAGACGGGTGTGTGGGGGTGAGAGAGACGGGTGTGTGGGGGGGAGAGAGAGACGGGTGTGTGGGGGTGAGAGAGACGGGTGTGTGGGGGTGAGAGAGACGGGTGTGTGGGGGTGAGAAAGACAAAAATTCTGTATATATGACAAGTTTTTATATCCGTAAACCTATTCCACAATATTTATAACGTAAAAGGGCACGACATGCTCAACATAAACTGTTTACACATTGCTGCTGCATTTTCAGCTGGGGGGGGGGGGTAGATAAATGCAAATACATCCTCTCAGCTTCTCACCATCTCTTAACGTCAAATGAATTTCTTCAGGTGAGTGTGGACGCTGCCAGAAGCCTCCCACAAGTATGCCTTGTACAGACGATGAGTCACGTTAACGGGGCTGTAGCAATGATAACTAATCCCACACACCAGAATATGAAGAGACGACGACGTTTCGGTCGTCTCTTCCTCTTGTGGTGTGTCGTCTGGTCATCCTGCCGTCTCTTTCAAAACAAAATCTAATTGATAAAAAAAGTTTATACCATTTTTAATTTGTTACACTATTCCAACACGTTTATGGCATCATTCAAGTACTATGATAATGAGTCTAATAGTAAACGAAAATGTGAAACAGACAAAAATATTTGTTGATTTTTATTTACCGCTATGAATTTATGATTGAATGTAATGAAGTACTCACCTAATTGTGCTCACCTATTGGGCTTGCGGGCGTTGAGCTTTGGCTCTTTGTTCCCGCCTCTCAACTGTCAATCAACTTGTGTACAAATTCCTGAGTCTATTGGGCTCTATCATATCTACAGTTGAAACCTCCACCACATCACTTCCTAATGCATTCCATCTGTTAACTGTTACATCTGACACTGAAAAAATTCTTCTAATGTCTCTGTGGCTTATTTGAATACTAATTTTCCACCTGTATCACCTTGTTCGTGTCCCACCCGTGCTAAAGGGTTTGTCTTTGTTCACCCTGTCTATTCCCCTGAGAATTTTGTAAGTGGTTATCATGTCATCATGTTCTGTTTTCCAGGGATGTGAGGTTCAATCCCTTTAGCCTTTCCTCGTAGCGCATACCTCTCAGTTCCTGGACGAATCTGGTGGCATTCCTCTGAATGTTCTCGAACTTCGTCTTGTGCTTAACTAGGTACCGACTCCAGGCTGGAGTTGCATATTCCAGGACTGGTCTGATGTAAGTGGTATACTGGGAATCCTGAACGATTTTTTTCATAAGTTTCTAAAGGCAGTTCTTATGTTGGCCAACCAAGAATGTGCCGCTGATGGTTTCCTTTTGATGTGGGCCTCTGGGGCCAGGTTCGGTGTCATATCAACCCCCAGATCTTTCTCTCTATTTGACTCCTGCAGGATTTCACCTCCCAGATTTCACCTTGTGTTCAGCCTTCTGCTCACTCTCCTAAATTTCTTTACTTTACACTTTCCTGAGTTGAACTTAAGTAGCCATTTTCTAGACCATTCCTTCAGTTTGTCCAGGTAGTTCTGTAGTCTCTGTCTATCTTCAACTGTCTTGATTTTTCTCATAATTTTTTCATCATCAGCAAACATTGAGAGGAACGAGTCTATACCCTCTGGAAGATCATGTACATATAATAGAAACAGGTCCAAGAACAGATCCCTTTGGGACTCCGCTGGTGACATCTCATCACTCTGATGCTTTCCCCCTCCACGGTTTCTCGCTGTTTCCTGTTGCTTAGATACTCCCTTATGCACTGGACCACTTTACCTTTTACTCCTGCCTGTTGCTCTAACTTTTGTAACAGCGTTTTATGGGGTACTGTTTCAAAGGCTTTCTGACAGTTCAAGAAAATGCAGTTGGCCCATCCTTCTCTTTCATGCCTAATTTTTGTTGCCTGGTCATAGAATTCTATTAAACCTGTGAGGCACGATTTACCATCCCTGAACCCATGTTGGTGGTGTGTCACAAAACTATTTCCCCTCCAGATGCTCTGGAGGGGAAATAGGGGAAACTGGCCTGTAGTTCAGTGCCTCTTGTCTGTCACCCTTTTTGTATATTGGGACTTAATTTGCTGTGTTCCAGCTTTCCGGTAGGTCTCCTGTTTCCAGTGACCTGTTAATCATCATAGAGAGTTGTTACGGCCCTATTGGGTCGCAACTGGGGTTCTTCTCTGATGTTATTAGAGTTTGGGTATCCGGCCCCAAGTTAGTAGTGGCTTTCAAGGGGTGTGTTCCGTAACGCAAGTAAATTAAAGGGGAAAGGGATACTAATGCACTAATTTAAATATATATTTCTACCACCACCATAAATAAATATCTCACAGTCACACGGGGTTGCTATGACTACACTTATGTACAATAACTTGTCTTCCTCTGAAGACACGGGATGCTCCTCGGTGCTCAAGATGAGTAGCCCTGGTTCTCTTCGTCGTGGCCCACGATGAATCTTCTGATTCTTTCGGCGGTCTACCCCGGCCACAGGCCAGCCAAATCACAGTCCCACTGGGGGCACCGTCGTGGAGGCCTTCAACCACAAATCCAGCCTGTAGCTGGCAGGTTCTGATCAGCTCCTCTGAGTAGGCCACTCCCCGATCGATACTAGGGTTGCGAGCCCTAGGCAGGAGCCTCGTGTGATTCCGCAGATCACTCTCCTCTCTCTGCACCCCAGTGGCCAGTCTCTCCCACCAGCCAGCCCCCAGATAAGACGATTCCTGGTACTGCCACGGCACAGGCAGGCTAACGCACTCAACAGTGTTCGTCCAGGGGTGACTCACAGCTTCTGCAGCAAACACGTGGAGAGACTATGGCTGCCTTGGGTAGACTGCCTCATTGTCCATTACAGCAGTCCCAGGTCGACTCTGTAATCAGACACGTCATTAGTACTGGAACTAGGGAACCTCACTTACAGGCATAGACCCAAACGTCCACCTATCCACTCCATAGATGGCGTTGCTGTCTAAGCGCCACCTCACCAGAGATCAGCAGCGGCTATGTCACGAGCTGATTAAGACGGGAAACCAGCCCCTGTGGCCGGTATATCTCGTCCTCACTAGATGGCGTCGTCCATTTGGAGGGGGTTTCGGGAGCTGACCCACAGATGGCGTTGTCGTCACTGCTCTGTGCTCGGATGCTGGACTCGGGTCCATAACAAGAGTGGCACACTTAGTGCCTCAGCACCTGCTTTTAGTATCCATGGTGAGATTCAGTCAGGCCCAACATCTTTTGTCATATTCAGCTCTAACAGATTCCTTTTGACCTCATCACTGGTGAGGTTAAATAACTTAGTGGGAGCGCTGTGGTGGTGCCGGCCCCGGGCCTGGTGCTGGCAGCACAGAGCCCCGGAGAACTTAAGGCTTATATTTGTTCAAACATAGGCATAGCATTAATTTGCACAAACAAACCACTATCAAGATTAGTTATATATTTATAATAATATAAATATTATAACATGGTGGCAATAATAAATTATTGTGAGGACATTCCAGCATCAGAATACTTTTCACTATTAGTTATATCTCAACCTTATTTACGTGATTTTTGACAAAAAGAAGAATAACAAAAGTTAAATTATTTATTTTCATGTAACATCTTGCGCTGGCACATTATATTGTTCAGCATGTGGATGGAGGAAGGCTGCTACAGGCTGAGTGTTCAGCATGTGGGTGGAGGAAGGCTGCTGCAGGCTGAGTGTTCAGCATGTGGGTGGAGGAAGGCTGCTGCAGGCTGAGTGTTCAGCATGTGGGTGGAGGAAGGCTGCTGCAGGCTGAGTGTTCAGCATGTGGGTGGAGGAAGGCTGCTGCAGGCTGAGTGTTCAGCATGTGGGTGGAGGAAGGCTGCTGCAGGCTGAGTGTTCAGCATGTGGATGGAGGAAGGCTGCTGCAGGCTGAGTGTTCAGCATGTGGGTGGAGGAAGGCTGCTGCAGGCTGAGTGTTCAGCATGTGGGTGGAGGAAGGCTGCTGCAGGCTGAGTGTTCAGCATGTGGATGGAGGAAGGCTGCTGCAGGCTGAGTGTTCAGCATGTGGATGGAGGAAGGCTGCTGCAGGCTGAGTGTTCAGCATGTGGGTGGAGGAAGGCTGCTGCAGGCTGAGTGTTCAGCATGTGGGTGGAGGAATGCTGCTGCAGGCTGAGTGTTCAGCATGTGGATGGAGGAAGGCTGCTGCAGGCTGAGTGTTCAACCAGTGAGTGGAGGAAGGCTGCTGCAGGCTGAGTGTTCAGCATGTGGGTGGAGGAAGGCTGCTGCAGGCTGAGTGTTCAGCATGTGGGTGGAGGAATGCTGCTGCAGGCTGAGTGTTCAGCATGTGGGTGGAGGAAGGCTGCTGCAGGCTGAGTGTTCAACAAGTGAGTGGAGGAAGGCTGCTGCAGGCTGAGTGTTCAACCAGTGAGTGGAGGAAGGCTGCTGCAGGCTGAGTGTTCAACAAGTGAGTGGAGGAAGGCTGCTGCAGGCTGAGTGTTCAACCAGTGAGTGGAGGAAGGCTGCTGCAGGCTGAGTGTTCAACCAGTGGGTGGAGGAAGGCTGCTGCAGGCTGAGTGTTGTGGATCTGACGTAGAGACTTTCAAGCGGGATTTGCTGCTTCAATAATCTGAGACCAAAACTAATTGAGAATGATCTGTACAGTTAAATTATACCAATATGTTAACTAAATAAAGATATTTTAATTTGTAAGGGAATAATTTGTATGGGATAAGCCACGTTTGTCGTCCATATTAGAGACACCCGCCACTGTCTGTGTAGGTATATTAGAGACACCCGCCACTGTCTGTGTAGGTATATTAGAGACACCCGCCACTGTCTGTGTAGGTATATTAGAGACACCCGCCACTGTCTGTGTAGGTATATTAGAGACACCCGCCACTGTCTGTGTAGGTATATTAGAGACACCCGCCACTGTCTGTGTAGGTATATTAGAGACACCCGCCACTGTCTGTGTAGGTATATTAGAGACACCCGCCACTGTCTGTGTAGGTATATTAGAGACACCCGCCACTGTCTGTGTAGGTATATTAGAGACACCCGCCACTGTCTGTGTAGGTATATTAGAGACACCCGCCACTGTCTGTGTAGGTATATTAGAGACACCCGCCACTGTCTGTGTAGGTATATTAGAGACACCCGCCACTGTGTAGGTATGAACAAGATGGGTGTACTTACCTAGTTGTGCTTGCGGGGGCTGAGCTTTGACTTTTTGATCCCGCCTCTCAACCATCATTCAAATGATGTATAGATTCCTGAGCCTACTGGGCTCTATCATATCTACACCTGAAACTGTGTGTGGAGTCAGCCTCCACCACATCATTTTCTAGTGCAAGTGCATTCCATTTACTATCTACTCTGACACTGAAAAAAAGTTCTTTCTAATGTCTCTGTGGCTCATTTGGGTACTCATCTTCCACCTGTGTCTCCTTGTGCGTGTGCCACCCATGTTAAATAATCCATCCTTGTCTACCCTGTCAATTCCCCTGAGAATTTTGCATGTGGTGATCATTTCTCCCTGAGCTCTTCTGTCTTCCAAGGACGTGAGATGCAGTTCACGCAGCCTGTCCTCATAACTCATGCCTCTTAGTTCTGGGACTAGCCTAGTGGCATACCTCAGAACGTTTTCTAGCTTCGTCTTGTGCTTGACTAGGTACGGGGTCCATGCTGGGGGCTGCATACGCCTGAATTGGCCTTACATATGTGGTATACAAGGTTCTGAAGGATTCCTTACACAGGTTTCTGAAATCAGTTCTGATGCTAGCCAGCCTCGCATAGGCCGCTGATGTTATTCTTTTGATGTGGGCTTCGGGAGACAGGTTTGTCGTGATATCAACTCCTAGATCTTTCTCTCTATCCGTTTCGTGAAGGACTTCATCTCCTATTCGGTATCCTGTGACTGGTCTCCTAGTTTCATTACCTTACATTTATTTGTGTTGAACTTCAGTAACCATTTGTTTGACCATTCATTCAGTTTGTCTAGGTCATCTTGTAGTCACATACTATCTTCCTCTGTTTTGATCCTCCTCATATTTTTTGCACCATCAGCAAACAATGAGAGGAACGAGTCTATTCCTTTTGGAGATCATTTACGTCTATCAGAAACAGTATAGGCCCAAAGACTGAACCCTGTGGGACTCCACTGGGGACTCCCCGCCACTCCAAAACCTCACCCATCACAGTGACTCGCTGTGTCCTGTTGCTTATGTACTCCCTTATCCAGTGGATTACCTTCCCTTTCACTCCTGCCTGCATCTCCAGTTTGTGCACTAATCTCTTATGTAGTACTGTGTCAAAGGCTTTGAGGCAGTCCAGAAATATGCAGTCTGCCCAGCCCTCTCTCTCTTGCCTAATTTTTGTTGCCTGGTCATATAACTCTATTAGGCATGATTTGCCATCTCTGAACCCATGCTGAAGTTGTGTTACAAAGTTTTTTCGCTCCAGATGTTCTACTAGCTTTTTATGCATAATCTTCTCATCACCTTGCATGGAATGCAAGTTAAGGACACTGGCCTGTAGTTCAGTGCCTCCTGCCTATCACCCTTCTTGTATATTGGGACTACATTGGCCGTCTTCCAAATTTTTCTCAGTACAGCTGTTACCAGTGATTTGTTGTACACCATGGAGAGTGGCCGGCTCCTTCCCTTAGAATCCATGGTAAGATTCCATCTGAGCGTATAGCCTTTTTCACATCGAAATCTAGTAGATGCTTCCTCATCTCCCCACTGGTAATCACAAACTCTTTTAATGGTGTTTGGTTTGATATTCCCGCTCTTATCTCTGGGACTTCTCCTTGCTCTGAGGTGAAGACCTCCTACAATTTCTTATTGAGTTCCTCGCACACTTCCTTGTCATTTGTAGTGAACCTTTCTGCCCCTATCCTCAGTTTCTTTACCTGTTCTTCACTGTTGTTTTCCTCCTGATGTGGTTATGCGTGCAGCCGTTTGGGTTGAGCCTTTGCCTTGCTTGCTATGTCATTTTCAAATTGCCCCTCTACCTCTCTTTTCACCCTGACGTATCCGTTCCTGGCGCTCTGGGATCTTTCTCTGCTCTATAGTGTTCTGTTGTTCCTATAGTTTTTCCACGCCCTTTTACTAAGGTGCTTTGCTAGCTAACATCTCTGATTAAACCATGGGTTTCTCATCTTCATTTCAATTTTTTCCTTTTGGACTGGGACGAACTTTTCTGCTGCCTCCTTACACTTCTGTGTGATGTAGTCCATCATGCCTTGAACCGACATTCCTCTAAGCTCTGTTTCCCAAGCTATATCAGTGAGGAATTTTCTTGTCTACTCATAGTTTCCCTTCCAGAATGCTGGCCTCTTGCTTTCTGGTCCCTTCCTTGAGTACATTAACCCGTCTTCGACCAGATACTCAAACATCAGTACACTGTGATCACTCATACCCACGGGGGATTCAAGACCGATTTCCCTTATGTCTAAATCGTTCAGAGTGAATAATGGGTCGAGTCATACTGGTTCATCATTCCCTCTCATTCTAGTGGGACTCTCTACATGCTGACTTAAAAAGTTTCTAGTCGCCACCTCCAACAGTTTCGCTCTCCATATTTCCTCACCTCCATGCAATTCCTTGTTTTCCCAGTGTATCCTTCCGTGATTAAAGTACTCCATTATGAGCAGATGGGATCGATTTCTACAGGCAGCAGCGACTGCTCTCCCAATTATAGTGTTAACTGCCATATTGTTTCTGTCATACTCATGCCTAGGCTTTGTTTTATTTGGTGGAGGGTTATATATCACTGCTACTACTACTCTTGGTCCTCCCATCGTCATGGGGCCTGTTATGAACTCTCTGAACTCTTCGAAGCCCGGAATACCCATCTCCTCTAAACTGCATTGCTTTTTCATCAGTAGAGCAACTCCGCCTCCTCCCCTTCCTTACCTTTATTTCCTAATTACAGTGTAGTCTTGGGGAAACACCGCATTCGTGATGATTCCTGATATTTTGTTTATGTGAGGCCAATTACATCTGGGTTTACTTCATGTGCTCTTTCCCTAAGTTCTCTAGCCTTGCTTGTAATCCCATCTGTGTATGAGTACATGACCTTGAAGCTGACTCTCTTCTGTCCATTCTCAGTTTCTGTTGATTCCACTGAAGTTGGGGGGGAGAAGGGGTGTCTGGGGTGGGAGGGCCTAGGAAGGAGGACCTGGGGGGGATCTAGGGTGTGAGGGGGGCTGGGTGGATCAGGTACAGGGGGGTTAGAGGGGTCTGAGGTGGTATGGCTAAGGGGGGGGGGTCTGGGGTTGGGGGATAATTGGGGCATGGGATGGGGGGAGCAGGACGGGATTGTGGCGGGAGGAAGTGGGTTGGCGTATGCAGGGGAGACTGGGGTGGGTTGGCAGGCAGGCCAGGGGTTGGAGAGGGAAGGTTAGCCTGGGGAGGGGGGCCATAGACGTATCTATGGCTCACATGGGCACTCAATTTCCACCTGCGTCCCCTAGTGCGTGGGCCCCCTGTGTTAAATAACCTGTCTTTATCTACCCTATCAATTCCTTTGAAAATCTTGTATGTGGTGATCATGTCCCCCCCTAACTCTTCTGTCTTCCAGGTTTAATTCCCGTAGTCACTCCTCGTAGCTCATACCTCTCAGCTCGGGTAATAGTCTGGTGGCAAACCATTGAACCTTTTTCAGTTTAGTCTTATGCTTGACTAGATATGGACTCTATGCTTGAGCCGCATACTCCAGGATTGGTCTGACATATGTGGTATATAATGTTCTGAAAGGTTCCTTACACAAGTTTCTAAAGGCCGTTCTTATGTTAGCCAAACTGGCATATGCTGCTGAAGTTATCATCTTGATATGAGTTTCAGGGGACAGGTCTGGCGTGATATCAACCCCCAGGTCTTTCTCTCCCTCTGACTCTTGAAGTATTTCATCTCCCAAATGATCCCTTGTGTCTGGTCTCCTGCTTCCTATCCCTATCTTCATTACATTACATTTGCTTTGGTTAAACTCTAACAACCATTTGTTCGACCATTCCTACAGCTTGTTCAGGTCTTCTTGCAGCCTCAAGCTGTCCTCCTCTGTCTTAATCCGTTTCATATTTTTGGCGTCGTCAGCAAACATTGAGAGGAATGAGTCTATACCCTCTGGGAGATCATTTACATATATCAGAAACAGGATAGGTTCGAGTACAGAGCCCTGTGGGACTCCACTGGTGACTTCACGCCAATCTGAGGTCTCACCTCTCACTGCAACTCTCTGCTTCCTATTGCTTAGGTACTTTCTTATCCACTGGAGCACCCTACCAGTTACTCCTGCCTGTTTCTCCAGCTTATGCATCAACCTTTCATGGGGTACTGTGTCAAAGACTATCTGACAGTCCAAAAAAATGCAGTCCGCCCATCCTTCTCTTTCTTGCTTAATCTTTGTCACCTGATCGTAGAATTCTATTAAGCCTGTAAGGCAAGATTTACCCTCCCTGAACCCATGTTGATGGGTTGTCACGAAGTCTCTTTACTCCAGATGTGTTACTAGGTTTTTTCTCACAATCTTCTCCATCACCTTGCATGGTATACAAGTTAAGGACACTGGCCTGTAGTTCAGTGCCTCTTGTCTGTCACCCTTTTTGTATATTGGGACTACATTAGCAGTCTTCCATATTTCTGGTAGGTCTCCTGTTTCCAGTGACCTACTATACACTATGGAGAGTGGCAAGCAAAGTGCTCCTGCACACTCTTTCAATACCCATTGTGAGATTTCATCCGGCCCAACAGCTTTTCTCACGTCCAGTGTCGAAAAACCCGACACCATTTATTTATTTATTTATATACAAGAAAGTACATTGGGTTTGTGAGAATACATAGCATAGTACAGTAATTGCACTCTTGTAAAGCCACTAGTTCGCGCAGCGTTTCGGGCAGGTCCTTAATCTAACAGATAATTTTAAGTAGGTAAATTCTATCAGAATTAATAAAAGGATAACAAATATATTGCAAGAAAAAAAATGAGATGAGAGAGATTAGTAAGTATATTAAAGCACATTGGTATATTACAGCTCTGATTGATTACATTGACAGCTTGATTGGTAATTTAAACAAGATTAATAGACACCATACAGCAGATTGACAGTACATATAAGAAGACAGCAATGATCGCAATGATAAAGATGTTCAGATTGGGTACATAAAGATTGGGTAGCAATAGATACAGTGCAGTTTTAAAGCAAAAGGTAAAAAACTATGAAGATGAAATTAGGTACTTTTAGTATTGTTTTTGAATGATGCAAATGTTGGACAGCTTTTCAATTCAATAGGGAGTGAGTTCCATAGACTGGATCCCTTTATTTGCATAGAGTGTTTACACAAATTAAGTTTGACTCTGGGGATATCAAAGAGATATTTATTTCTGGAGTGGTGATAATGGGTCCTATTACATCTGTCCAGGGAGAGTTTCAGAGCAGGATTTGCATTTAAGAACAGGGTTTTGTAAATGTAGTTGACACAAGAGAATTTGTGGAGTGAGATTATGTTTAGCATATTTAGGGAGTTAAACAAGGGAGCTGAATGTTGTCTGAAAGCAGAATTTTGCTGGGTAATGATGGACTAATAATATTATTAGTCTAATAATAATATTAGTCTTAATAATATTACATGTAATTTGCAGATAATATTGCTGCTGTGTTGTATACACAAGTTAACCCATAGAAAATGTAGCTTGTAGTGGAATTTTCCGTCAATAGAAAACGGGATATCATTGCCACATAGTACTATAAATTCACCAGCTATTCTGTTAGGAATTATTCTTAAATACATATGTCTTTGGACGTTTAATATAAAAAAAACATCTCATTTGAATTAACTTAATTATCATGATCAAAATAAAGTAAATGTGACCCTTCTATCACTAATTGACATTGGACAAGGAGAGCCAGTAGCGTCAGAGCAGTGGTGTGAAGAGGTCAGCCTTTGTTTGTTAGACCAGAGTTGTTGGAGCAAGTTTCGCTCCTATAATTCTCTTGGACGAAGTGTTATAGAGATCAAAGTGTTCTATCATCATCAACACACTGTCATCAACCACAAGGGAAGTGTCTTTCCGAACCGGCTAACCTCTAGAAGAGGTAGGATTATAGCCTAGTGATAGCAGAATTTTACCCTAGGCTATCATTAGTACTTGCTCACAATTTATTAGCCAATGGTGTCCAATTAACAAGTTACCATGACTAATCCACAGAAAGCAAAGCGTGCTTTAACAGCATGTAAACGTCAACTGACAAGAGATCTCGACCAATATGAACAGTTGTTATATGAGCCTGTAATTAATTATCATCGGTTGAAAATACCACTATTACAGATTCAAACCCCAATTGCATATATTGAAAGCAAATAGGAAATCTTACCAAAGTCAAGTCCACGACGACGACGACGACTTAGTAGTTAAAGATGTGGAACCATTCCTGTCTGACCTAGCACAATATGAAGAAGAAACTCAAGCCAGGTTAAAGCATTTACACAGGATAATTGAATCAGAACAAATAGCAAGTACATCAAATAAAGTAGATAATGTTATGGATTATCTGGATCTTTTTGAGAATAAATGTCAAGCCAGATTAGATCCTTTAATCAACGAAGATAAAGCTTCACCCAATGTTATACCACCAAAAATTAAACAGTTATCAGACAATTTATCCACAGTCTCTGTGGATTCTGAAAACCCAATACCTGAGGCAACTAAGTTAACATGCCTCCAAACTGAAATTAAAGGTAAAGCTGAACCAGTAGTAGAATATCTAAATGAAAATAGCGACAGCACTAATTTCCCAGCCCAGCTTCCTAGGGATAATGCTTACAACGAGAAAACTGTCATACATCTAGTACTACAATTGCTGGACTTACCTCAACCTGATCAGACTGCTGACTCATTACAATCCTTCAGCATGGAGTTTGAGTCACTACTAAGAACATTCAGTCTTCAGGTTGATATAACTACTAGTGAATGGATGATCAAAGTAGTCCTTCAACGAAAATTGTCCAGCGATATACTAGATGAATTATATGCACATCAACATAACACCATCCTGACAGTTCAGGACATCACTGAAGGTTTACATTCCATCATAAACAAACGACGTGCAAATGAGGAAGTTAAAGCCTCTTGCGAGCCTTCAGAAATAGAAAATAATAGTCAATTAAAGGGTAAAACAACTACCCCAAATATACATCAACCAATTACTCTCACATCTGGTTGGAGAAAACCTGACAATGCAGCAGAATCCTCCAAGCCTACTGTTACTAGTTCACCCAAACCGGTTACTTCCAAACGTGCAGTAGGCTGGGGGACATGTATGTTCTTCAAAAAGAAACATTCGACATACCGTTGTGCTAATTATCCAGACAGACACTCGTATTGAGCGACTCCAGGAATTAGGGGAAATGTTCAAGGTGTCTCAAGTCACACAACATAGACTATTGTGATACCCAATTCAACACCTGCAACAGGTGTAGAAGAGGTAGGCACCATGCAGGTCTGTGCAAATATAAGAAATTAACGTATTCAAGACCCAAGGTGGACGATAGCACTCCCACCACAGTACAGTTTTGCAAAGTGTGAGAGAAAATCAGTGTCCAATCGACAGAGTCCAAAAGTAATGCGACTCTGCCTACTGCCCAAATTACCATCCAGAATAAAACGGTCAAGGTCCATACCCGTAGGTTGTTTGACCAAGGGTCCCAGAGAACCCATGTCACTAAAAAGTTGGCAGATGAACTACAATTAAGGCTTGTAGCCCAGACGACAATCAACATCTCAGGGTTTCTAACAGACACAAGACCTCAAGTCTACCAGGTGGTACAACCATCAGTACGTTTAGGCAGGTACGTCTGTCAAGTACAAGCCATTGTGGTGGACAAAATACCAGTAGACCTACAAGTTCAAGGTCTGAGAGCAACAGCCAAATTCTTGAGAAATAGAAGAATAAAATTGGCAGATAATATTAGGTCTGATCACCTCACCGACTTCGGTATCCCTGTAGGTACATACTACTTTCATCGATTCATCGATCGCCCTACTAAATATCAGGGCATAACCATGTTAAATTCTGCAGGAGGCAAATTACTCTCAGGCCCAGTATTAAGACTGAGGAGACCTATGGCTGCAGATAAACAATACCAGTAGAAATCAAAATCTGTCAGCTGATAATATATCTCCAGTAGCATTATACTAAGGAGATTACAGCTGACTATAGCAACAGAGGTTGATGTTAATACCATCATTTAAAAGCTGAAGATGAGTTCATGAGGCCTCAGTGGCAAATCAGTGAACAGTAGCCTAAACAGCTACAAGTCACTGCAACCAATGTCATTGAACCCACTGCAGTCTCAGAACCATACTTGACTTTAATGATGGACTATTCAATCCTCTGAATCAATTAACTAAATTAAACCCCAATAAATCTGACGACTGATTTTGATACATTTATTATTTAATCAAGATGAATTCCATGGGCCTCAGTGTTTATATATCAGTGACTAGTTACCTGAACAGGCTTCAAGTTATATCTAATGTCACTGATCTCACTGTAGTCGCTGAATCATACTTGACTGTAGTACTTGATCACATTCAGTCTTCTGGGATAAATAATATGTAATTAGGCTATAATTTTAGCCTTTCAAGAGTTAACAGGGAAATGAAATCGCATTAGACGTCTAACCCCTGCAACTCGAGTACGGGACATCCGTCCTGTATGAACAGACGCACAAATGTGTAATTACTAGCTACTAACATCAAATTAATCAAATAATTCGAAGAAGGAGTATCGGTGTTTGTTACAGCCCTATTGGGTTGCAACTGGGTTCTTCTCTGATGTTGTTAGAGTTTGAGTATCCGGCCCCAAGTTAGTAGTGGCTTTCAAGGGGTGTGTTCCGTAACGCAAGTAAATTAAAGGGGAAGGGATACAAATGCACTGCTTTTGTATATATATTGCTACCACCACCATAAATAAATATATCACAGTCACACGCGGAGTTGATATAAGTACACTTATTATATACAGATTAGTCTTCCTCTGAAGACACAGGATGCTACACGGTGCTCAAGATGAGTAGCCCTGGTTCTCTTCGTCGTGGCCCACGATGAATCCTCTGATTCTCTCGGCGAATCTACCCTGGCCACAGGCCAGCCAAATCACAGTCCCACTGGGTGCACCGTCGTGGAGGCCTTCAACCACAAATCCAGCCTGTAGCTGGCAGGTTCCAATCAGCTCCGCTGTGTAGGCCACTCCACGACTGATACTAGGGTTGCGAGCCCTAGGCAGGAGCCTCGTGTGATTCCGCAGATCACTCTCCTCTCTCTGCACCACAGTGGCTAGTCTCTTCCACCAGCCAGCCCCCCAGATAAGACGATTCCTGGTACTGCCACGTCACAGGCAGGCTAACACACTCAACAGTGTTAGTCCGGGGGTGACTCACAGCTTCTGCAGCAAACTCGTGGAGAGACTATGGCTGCCTTGGGTAGACTGCCCCATCGTACGATACAGCAGTCCCAGGTTGACTCTGTAATCAGACATTAGTACTAGGGACACTCTAGGGCACCTCGCTTACAGGCTTAGACACAAACGTCCACCTATCCACTCCATAGATGGCGTTGCTGTCTAAACGCCTCCTCACCAGAGGTCAGCAGCGGCTACGTTATGAGCTGATTAAGACGGGAAACCAGCCCCTGTGGCTGGTATATCCGGTCCCCGCTAGATGGCATCGTCCATTTGGAGGGGGTTTCGGGAGCTGACTCACAGATGACGTTGTCGTCACTGCTCCGTGCTACGACGCTGGACTCGGGTCCGTAACAGTGTTCGTCTGTTCTAAATAGGACTGCTACCCGTGAGCAGCCCCCAGGGAATTATGTTGGAAAACCCGACACCATTTAATAATATTACATGCAATTTGCAGATAATATTGCTGCTGTCTTGTATACACAAGTTACCCATAGAAAATGTAGCTTGTAGTGGAATTTTCCGTCAATAGAAACCGGGATATCATTGCCACATAGTATTATAAATTCACCAGCTATTCTGTTGGGAATTATTCTTAAATACATATGTCTTTGGACTTTTAATATAAAAAAACATCTCATTTGAATTAACTTAATTATCAGTATCAAAATAAAGTAAATGTGACCCTTCTATCACTTATTGACATTGGACAAGGAGAGCCAGTAGCGTCAGAGCAGTGGTGTGAAGAGGTCAGCCTTTGTTTGTTAGACCAGAGTTGTTGGAGCAAGTTTCGCTCCTATAATTCTCTTGGACGAAGTGTTATGGAGATGAAAGTGTTCTACCATCATCAACACGCTGTCATCAACCACAAGGGAAGTGTCTTTCCGAAATCTTATCTAAGTCATTATTGGCCAGTAATGTTAGGTAGATATGATTAATTCCGGTTAGATCACGAACGATCAACTCAACCCAGGTAATTAAGCCTTGGTCCTTATCTAATATACAGTGTTTTCTCTGATATAGCTGTCATATATTAGGATTCCGGCTTTACAGCTAGCACCCTTTGACAGGAACAAGAAGAGGAAGCAAGACTTGGTACATCAGTTACTATGGGTGATGGAAGCTAGCCTCACACAAGAGGATAATTTAGTGTCTACATTCTAGTTATACGTGGTGGACTAAGCCTGCTGTACAATAAGATAAGGAACCTCCTCAATTTATATACTAATATATGTAGTTTAATACTGTAGTTTGATTGGCTGCACCCCCTCCCCGCTCAGCTCGTTGTCGCCGTGTGGGGGCTTAGTGGGCGGCTGCCGGAGTGTGATGCTCCCTGGGACAGTCCTCTGTCCTTTTCTAGCCTTGTGCTCCTGCTGCCGTCCTCTCCAATTCTGCTGGGCATCTTTTCCTTTTCCTTCTGTTTCGTTTTTCTCCCCCCTCTTCTCCTATCTGCTTGCCGTTTCCTGCCGACCTTTTGCTCGTTCTGGTTCTTCCCTTGGACTTCTTCTATTTTGACGCCCGGGTGCTTGAGGAGGCATACTCTTGCACCCGTAGAACTGCAGTACCCGACGTCGAGAGCGAGGGGAACCTTTTATTGTCAATCCCCACTTCGTCACTGAACCCGATCTCGACGGACTGTCGGTTTCTTAAGGTGGCGTTTGTGGGGCGTATACTCACGACGCACCCCTAGGAGGCCCCGACAAGATCGGCGATAGCTTCTTGTTGGGTGTCCTGCCTCTAATTGTGGCTCCATGGTGGGTGTGGGGGCACATTCGTGAGTGAATTCTTCTTTCGTCAAGATGATTACCCCTGCTTCGGCTTCTTCTGGTTTACCTTCTCAGGCTCGTGGGGTGGGCGACCAAGCCCCCGAGTCGGTCCGTATTGGAAGACCGGGCTCTGTAGCCTCCGCTGCATTGGGCCCCGACCTTGCTCCCCCTTTGGCCTCTCTGACTCCTTCCTCTGGCTCCCCTCCCGCCTCTCTGGTTGGGTCGAGCCCCAAGCCCCCAGTGGTGACTACCTCGTCCCCTGGCGCGGCTCCTTCTCTGGTTGTAACTACTGCACCTTTTAACCCCTCTCTCTCTGGGGGTTCTCACCGCCGTCCTCGTCACGGCCGCCCTCGCTCGATTCCTTCCAGTTCTGCTACCTATCAAGCCTTGTTTGGTCCCGCTTCGTGGGCCAAATATTTTGATCTCCTCCCTCTTGATTCTGCGCCTCCTGACGATTTCTCCCTCCATCGACATCTCATTGATTCCGTGGATGCCTCCATTACTTTCAACCCCACTCGTCTCGGTGCACGTGTCGTTGCTGCTCCTTCTCAGGATGCTGCTTCCCGCTTGGCTGCCTTATCCTGCCTTGGCGAGACCCCCGTTCGGGTCTCGAAGAACGCTCAGTTGAATGCCAATGTTGGCACTATTTTGCTCCCGCCCCATGTTGCGACCGGTGTTCGGGACCTGGGCGCCTGCCACGACGATATTCGCCATATCCTCGCTGCCCAGGGCCATTCTATTCTCCAAGTGGACACGTTTACTCGTCCCCCTCGTGGTAGTCGCCGTCAACCCCTCCGGGTTGTGAAGATTACCTTTGATGGTAGGACCCTTCCACCCTCTGTCATTCTTGCTGGTGCCAGGTGCTCTGTCCAGGAGTACATTCCTTCTCCTCGGCTCTGCAACAAGTGCTGGAGGTTTGGGCATGGTGCCCTCCGCTGCTCCGGGACTGTCTCTCTCTGTCCTTTGTGTGGTGGCGAAGGTCACTCTAAGTCGGAGTGCGCTTCTCCCCAGGCTCGTTGCCTCAACTGCGGTGAGGCCCATCCTACCTTCTCCCGTGCGTGTGTCCATTACAAGCTTGAGGCAGCTGTCCTCAACTTGAAGCACCGGGAGCGTTTATCTTTTCCTGAGGCGAGGCGCCAGGTTCGCCGGCTCCCGCCTTATGCTAATATCTCTTATGCTCGCGTGTTGCGCTCTTCCTCTCCTCGTCCTTCCCGCCTTCCTCAGACTCACAACCGTTTCCGGGCCTTGGACCCTGATGCGCCCACTGCCCCCTCCTCTGTCCCTTTGGGTTCTCTCCCGAAGGATCCTCCTCCTGGTCCTCTGTCTGGGGTTCCCCTTCCTTCTACCCGGTCTGTCGTGTCTTCTGTGTCTTCTTCCTTGTCCCCCTCCGATCCTCCTTCCCATCCTCTTCCTCCATCTATCGGCTCTCCCCACCGCCTGTCGGTGCGGGCGGATGTCCATCGCTCTCCTAACGGCCGTCGTGTGTGCTCTCGTTCGGCTTCTCCTGTTGAGACACTGGAATCCGTTGCCCGGTACGTAGTTGCTGGGACACCGGTCTCTTTAAGTCAGAAGTGTAAGCCTGGCTCCTCTCCTTCCTCTTCCCCGGCGGGTAAGAAGGCTTCGCTTTCTTCCTCAGCTCCTCCTTCTGGCTCTGTTGCTCCTTCCCCTCCCGTTTCAGTGCTTGCGCCTCCTGTTCCTGCTATGGAGGTTTCTTTGGCCCCTGCTTCCCTTTCGGTTGCTGCTCTTGCTGGGGTGCGCTCCCCTCTTTCTACTCCCCCTCTTCCTGCTGCTGTCCTTGACTGCTCCTCTCCGTTGTCTCCTCCTCTTCCTCCTCCTCCTCCTCCTCCTCCGGACCCTGCCCGCCCACCTCTGATCTGTTCTCCCGTTTCCTTCCCTCCGTCTTTGCTTAGTTTACCCATGCCCCCTAACCCTGACTTTGCTGACCCTGATCCCGACCCTGATATTCTTTAACGTGCTCTGTTGCTCTTTCGCCTTTGTTTCTTCCTTGTTCTCTGTTTTTGTCCTTTCTTTTCTCGTCGTTGTCCATTCTTCAATGGAACGTTCGAGGTTATTACGCCAATTTCCTCGAACTCCAACTTCTGATTTCGCGGTTTTCGCCCCTTTGTGTCTGTCTCCAGGAGCCAATGCTTGGTGCTCGTCCTGGTCGTTTTCGTGGCTATTCCTTTCTCTCCCCCCCCCCCCAGCCATTGCTGGGGCTTCTAATTCTTCTGCTCTCTTGATTCGGGCTGATGTTCCCTTTGTTCCTTTACTTTTTCCTTCGCCTCTCCATTGTTCTGCTGCTCGTATCTTTGTGGGGAAATGGTACACAGTTTGTTCCATTTATCTCCCCCCGAGTGTCCCGCTCTCTCTTCCTGATTTGAAACACCTCCTAGACTCCTTGCCGGAGCCTGTGCTCCTGCTGGGTGACTTCAATTGTCGTCATTCTCTTTGGGGTGACGTTCTGACGAATACCCGGGGTCGCCTCCTTGAGCCGTTTCTCCTCTCTTCTTCCCTGTCTCTTCTGAATTCTGGTGAGCCCACTCATTTGGACTCTCGAACTCGCACCCTTTCTTGTCTTGATCTTTCTCTCTGCTCTTCTTCTCTTTACTTAGATTTCACGTGGCAGGTTCTTGTTGACCTCCATGGAAGTGATCATTTCCCCATCCTTGTTTCCTTTTTCTCTTTTCGCCCTTCCCTCTCTTTCCCTAGGTGGCAGTTTGCTAATGCGGACTGGACCCTATTTTCCCTCAGTGCTACTCTCTCTGACCTCTCCCTTCTGCCCCCCTCTCGCGCTCTCCTCCTTTTTCATGACACTGTCTTCAACGCTGCCCTCCGCTCTATTCCTCGCTCTTCCTCTCGGGGTCCACGGAAGTGCGTTCCCTGGTGGAATGCGGACTGTGCTCGGGCTGTCCGCTGTAAGCGTGCAGCCTGGAAGAGGCACCGCCGTAGGCAGACGACCGATTCTTTTCTTTTCTTTCGGAAAGCGAGTGCGGTGGCCCGTAGGGCCATCCGTACGGCTAAACGTGAATGTTGGGCATCTTATGTCTCAACAATTACGTCCGAAACCCCTCTGGCCCAGATCTGGAAGCGTATCCGCAAGATAGCGGGTAAGTTCGTTCCCGATGTTTCTCCGGTCCTTCACCTCCATGATACTCTTGTGGCGGACCCGTTGCAGGTCGCTTCCGAACTGGGTTCCCACTTTTCTTCTGTTAGCTCTGGTCTTCATCTTCCCCAATCTTTTCTTCTTCGTAAACCTGTCCTTGAGTCTCGTCCTTTAGATTTCTGCACTCATCTTCAGCTTCCCTATAATGATCCCTTCTCTCTCTCTGAACTTCGTTCTGCCCTGGCCCTCTGCGGTTCTACGGCGGCGGGCTCCGATGGTATTCATTATGAGATGCTTCGCCATCTCCCTCCGAGCACGTCTCAGTATTTACTGAGTCTGTATAATCGGATCTGGGAGTCGTCGTCAGTCCCTGAGGACTGGCTCGATGCCGTTGTCCTCCCTGTTCGCAAACCGGGGTCTCTGGGTACTTCCCCTAAGGACTTTCGCCCTATTGCTCTCACAAGTTGTGTCTGCAAACTCTTTGAACGTATGGTTAACGTTCGTCTGATGTGGTTCCTGGAACACCATCACCTCCTCTCCCCTTCTCAATTTGGTTTCCGCAAGTGCTGCAGCACGACAGATGTCCTGGTGAACTTGGAGGTCTATATTCGTACTGCTTTTGCTGCGAAGACCTCCGTTGTTGCCGTCCTTTTTGACATGGAAAAGGCTTACGACACCACTTGGCGATATCGTATTCTATCTCAACTTCATTCTTTTGGCCTTCGTGGTCATCTCCCTCTCTTTCTCCGCAGCTTCCTCTCTCGTCGTTCCTTTCGGGTGCGCCTTGGTACCGCTCTCTCTCCCTCCTTTCAGCAATACGAAGGTGTGCCCCAGGGTAGTGTTCTGAGCACTACTCTTTTTCTGGTTGCCCTCAATGGTCTTCTTTCCTCTCTTCCTTCTGGTGTCTTCTCCGCTCTCTATGTCGATGATCTTACCCTTTGTTGTCAGGGTGATGATTCGCCTCTCCTTCAACGCCGGCTTCAACTTGCCATTGATGCCGTGTCGTCTTGGGCCACAGGTCATGGCTTCAAGTTCTCTACTTCTAAGACTTGTGCCATGACTTTTACGCGGAAACGGGTTGTTCTTCGTCCCTCTTTGTCACTTTATGGTCATCCCCTTGAATACAAAGATTCCGCGAAGCTTTTGGGGTTATTTCTTGACACTCGTTTGTCTTGGTCTCCCCATATCTCTTACCTCCGTGTTAAGTGCTCTAAGGCCCTTACCCTCCTTCGGGTCTTGTCCCATACTTCTTGGGGGGCAGATAGGCGCACTCTCCTTGCTTTACGTTCCTCTCTTGTCCTGTCTAAGCTCGATTATGGTTGCCCTGCTTAC
This sequence comes from Procambarus clarkii, assembly GCF_020424385.1. Lineage (NCBI taxonomy): Eukaryota > Metazoa > Arthropoda > Malacostraca > Decapoda > Cambaridae > Procambarus > Procambarus clarkii. The sequence continues at coordinate 11,926 of NW_025553063.1, read as the reverse complement.
TCGTCTGCTTCTCCTTCTACTCTTCGCCGTCTTGATGCTTTGCACCATACTGGGTTGCGTCTCAGTTCTGGTGCCTTTCGTTCGACTCCCATCCTTAGCTTGTATGTTGACACTGGCTTCCTGTCTCTCCAGGACCGCCGTGATCGCTACTGTCTTCGCTATCTTGCGCGGTCCTTACAACATCCTTCCTCTCGCCTCTGTCGTGCTTTAACTTTTACCCCTCCTGCGGTTCCTGTTCCTCTTCACCACCTCCCTCTTTCTGTCCGGTTATCTCGCCTACAGGATTCTCTTTCTGTTCGTATTTCTGATGTTTCTCCTCGTGTTGTTCCTTCTTTGCCCCCGTGGAGGGTCCCTCTTCCGCGGTTTTGTACATCCTTGACCCGTATCACTAAAGCTTTTACCCCTCCTATGGTTCTCAAACGCCTTTTCCTCGAGCACTTTTCTTCTCACTCCCGCTCCGTTTCTGTCTTCACCGATGGGTCTAAGTCAGCGGACGGTGTTGGCTACTCTGTTGTTTTTCCTGATCGCACTTATATGTGTCGCTTGCCTCCGGAGACTAGCATCTTTACAGCGGAACTTTATGCTATTCTCTATGCTCTTCGTCTCCTGCTTTCTCGTTGTCAGTCTTCGTTTGTGGTTGTTGTTGACTCTCGTAGTGCCCTCATGGCTCTCGGGTCCTTTAATCCGGTTCATCCAGTAGTTGTCGAGATCCAGCATTGGCTGTTTCTCGTTCACAGTAAATTTAAGTCGGTTGAGTTTTGTTGGGTTCCCAGCCATATTGGTGTGTCTTTAAATGAGCGTGCGGATGCTGCTGCCAAGGAAGCTGTCTGCTCTTGTCCCATCTCTCGCAAAGGCATTCCGTATTCCGACTTTTACCCGGTTATCCATTCCTCAGTCCTTACCCGTTGGCAGGCTTCTTGGTTGTCTGTTACTGGTAACAAGCTACGTACTCTTAAATGTTGTGTTTCCTCGTGGCCGTCCTCCTTCCACCGTAACCGGCGGTGGGAAACAGCTCTGGCGAGGTTGCGTATTGGCCATACTCGCTTAACCCATGGTCACTTGATGGAGCGCCGCCCTGCTCCTTATTGTCCTAGTTGCATCGTCCCTCTTAGGTCGTGCATGTCCTCCTTGAATGTCCTGACTTCCAGGACGAGCGTGTGTCTTGCTTTCCGACCGCCCCTCGCGGTCACCTGTCCCTCGATAGAATTCTTGGTGACTCGGATACTTTTGATATCGTTCGCCTTATGCGTTTTTGTTCTCGTATTGGCATCCTTGGTGATATTTAGCGCCCTCTGATTATTTTGCGTACTTGATGGTGCTACATAGCCTTCCCGGTTTGGTGCCTTCTTTTGATAATTACTTACTTACTTGATTGGCTGCATATATATAAATTTAATATAAACTTCCCCCTAATGTGTAACGATCGATTTGTGAGATTATTGCAGAAATACAGTCCACTTAACATCATACCAATTGCTCTCGAAATATATAAATTAACGTAAATATATAATTCATATATATTAAATAAATATAAATCTCACAGGTCGGTTCCCACATCCAGCTTCAATAGGTGCTTCTTGACCTCATCTCTTGTAATATCGAATCTTTCCAAGGTCGAGGTGGTTTGCTGCCACCTCTCCTAGCGCCGTGACTTCTCCCTGTTCTATTGTAAAGACCTCCTGGAACCTTTTGTTGAGTTCTTCACACACTTCTTTGTCATTCTCAGTGTACCTGTCCTTGCCCACCCTAAGTTTCATCACCTGTTCCTTCACTGTTGTCTTCCTCCTGATGTGACTGCGTAGTAGCTTTGGTTCGGTCTTGGCTTTATTAGCTATATCATTTTCATACCTTTTTTTCAGCTGTTCTTCTCACACTAACATACTCGTTCCTGGTTCTCTGGTATCTCTCTCTACTTTCTGGTGTTCTGTTATTACGGAAGTTCCTCCATGCCCTTTTGTTCAGCTCCTTTGCTTTCATATTTTCCCTATTAAACCACGGATTCTTCTTTTGCTTCTCTGTTTTTTCCTGTCGGGCTGGGACAAACCTGCTTACAGCCTCCTGACACTTTTGGGTGACATAGTCCATCATGTCTTGTACGGACTTGGTAATCCCATCTATTTTTGTGTACATTGCCTTGAAGCTCACTTTCTTCCAATGTAACGGTTCTATTGTTACGTAAAGTATGGTGACAATAAACGCAAACACTAAGAATATATATATATATATATATATATATATATATATATATATATATATATATATATATATATATATATAAATAGACATATGTCGTACCTAGTAGCCAGAACGCACTTCTCAGCCTACTATGCAAGGCCTGATTTGCCTAATAAGCCAAGTTTTCTTGAATTAATATATTTTCTCTAATTTTTTTCTTATGAAATGATAAAGCTACCCATTTCATTATGTATGAGGTCAATTTTTTTTATTGGAGTTAAAATTAACGTAGATATATGACCGAACCTAACCAACCCTACCTAACCTAACCTATCTTTATAGGTTAGGTTCGGTTAGGTAGCAGAAAAAGTTAGGTTAGGTAGGTTAGGTAGTCGAAAAAACATTAATTCATGAAAACTTGGCTTATTAGGCAAATCAGGCCTTGCATAGTAGGCTGAGAAGTGCGTTCTAGCTACTAGGTACGACATATAGATATATATATATATATATATATATATATATATATATATATATATATATATATATATATATATATATATATATATATATATATGTATATATATATATACAGAAGTACTCAGGTGATACTTTGGTGTGAGTTGAGCACACTGAGCGTCGGTACAGTATCTCGCAAGTGTCTGTTCTAGACCACACTTGAAAGTAGACTGTGTGTGTGTGCGTGTGTGTGTGTGTTTGTGTGTGTGTGTGTGTGTGTGTGTGTGTGTGTGTGTGTGTGTGTGTGTGTGTGTGTGTGTGTGTGTGTGTGTGTGTGTTTGTTTGGAAGAGAGAGGTACAGGAATGAGTGAATAAGAGTGACGGGTGCAAGTGACTGGTATTTAGGATGAGAGATACGTGTGTGTCGAGGTGAGAAGTACAGGTATGATAGAGACGGATGTGTGGGGATGATACAGATGGGGAAGAAGGACGGGGTGTGTTGGGTTATTAGGGACAGATGTGTGGGGGTGATACAGACGGGTATGTGGGGGATGGGAAAGACTGGGGTGGGTGGTGAGTGGTGTGGGAAATTGACTGGTGAGATTTATATTTATTTAGTTTATATTAATTTATATAGTATTTTATATTTTACGTTAATATATATTTTTCGATGGCAAACTGTCTGATTCTTAAAATGGACTGTAAAGTGGTTTTAAAATTCTCACAAATCGCTTTCCTTACACATTCTGGGAGGTTTATGGTTTATATATAGTCATCAATACAAATTATTGGTTAATAGTCATTCACCACAGAATTAGACAATATATGTTAGTAAGTAAATGGAGAGGCCTTATCAATAGTGGGTCTGGTATATGTAGACTGGACTATAGTATATAGTGGGCCTGGTCCACCAGTTATGAACAAGGATGATGACACCAAATAATCCTCGTGGTTGAGGCTGGCATCAACATGTGTACAGGTGTACCAGGTAAATAATATTAATTATTTTTTATTTTCAATTACACCTGTCAACGGGCACTCACAATAATGACGGTAATCCTAATATGACACCTACATCAGACGAAATATTGGCAATTTAAACAAAGAGATGAGAATATTGCTCACCCTGTTGTTTGTTCACGCTACGCATTCTGACCTGCTCACTCTATAACTACCTATAACATTTCTGATCAGGAATGAAAGAGCTATTGACAAGTTTCGGAAAGAACACTTCCCTTATTGTAGACGCTATACGTGCTGATAATGGGAGCACTTTACATCCCATAACACTGGTCAAAGGGTAAAGTATTGGAGCAAGATTTGCCCCTGCGAGATTGGTATGATATTAATGGCGACTGACTCTGCTGGCCATCTCCCCAATCTCTCCCACTGACTCATCCAGCATCTTGTCCAGACGTCAAGAAGTAGTTAGAGGGCCCACATTTACTCTACTTTAGTACTGATAATTGAGTTGATTCAAGGGAAACGTTTTTATGATGTTTACAGTCCAGAGACTGCTGTATTACGGATGTTTCCCAATATTAGGTAGTGAAATTAATAGCAACATGGCAATGATATCCCCCGTTTTCTACTGGAAGATATTTCCACTCTGCTCCCGTTTTCTATGAGTTAATTTATTCATACTAGGGTTAATTTGTTATTACAAAACAGCAGCAATAATATCTGCCTATTGTACTGAATTTTAGTAAATGGTGTCGGTTTTTCCCGACAGGAAGGACAGGTGTGTGACGATGAGAATAAGAAATGTGTAGGGTTGAGAGACATAAGTGTGGGGTAAGAAGGACAGGTGTGTGAGACTGAGAGGAACAGGTATGTTCGTTTCTAGAAACGTGAATGTGTGTTGATGAAAGAGACAGATGTTTGGAGATAGGAGGGACAGTGTGTGTGTATGTGTGGGTGTATGTGTGGGTGTGTGTGTGTGGGTGTGTGTGTGTGTGGGTGTGGGTGTGTGTGTGTGTGTGTGGGTGGGTGAAAGGGACAAGCAGGAGGGGTTCAGAGGTACGGATGTAGGATTGAGAGGAACAGGTATGTATGGGTGAGAGGAACAAATGTGTAGGGGTGATAGGAACAGGTGCATAGGGGTGAGAGGAACAAGTGTGTAGGTGTGAGAGGAACACGTGTGTATGGGTGAGAGGAATAGGTGCATAGGGGTGAGAGGAACAGGTGTGTAGGGGTGAGAGAAACAAATGTGTAGGGGTGATAGGAACAGGTGCATAGGGGTGAGAGGAACAGGTGCATAGGGGTGAGAGGAACAGGTGTGTAGGAATGAGAGGAACACGTGTGTATGGGTGAGAGGAACAGGTGTGTAGGGGTGATAGGAACAGGTGCATAGGGGTGAGAGGAACAGGTGTGCAGGGGTGAGAGGAACAGGTGTGTAGGGGTGAGAGGAAAAGGTGTGTAGGGGTGAGAGGAACAGGTGTGTAGAGGTGAGAGGAACAGGTGTGTATGGGTGAGAGGAACAGGTGTGTATGGGTGAGAGGAACGGGTGTGTAGGGGTGAGAGGAACAGGTGTGTAGGGGTGAGAGGAACAGGTGTGTATGGGTGAGAGGAACAGGTGTGTATGGGTGAGAGGAACAGGTGTGTAGGGGTGAGAAGAACAGGTGTGTATGGGTGAGAGGAACAGGTGTGTATGGGTGAGAGGAACAGGTGTGTAGGGGTGAGAGGAACAGGTGTGTATGGGTGAGGATGAGAAACAGGTGTGTAGGGGTGAGAGGAACATGTCTGTAGGGGTGAGAGGAACATGTGTGTATAGGTGAGAGGAAAATGTGTGTAGGGGTGAGAGGAACAGGTGTGTAGGGGTAAGAGGAACAGGTGTGTAGGGTGAGAGAAACAGGTGTGTAGATATGAGAAGGGAACTTATTGTCAAGCGTTCTTTTCAAATATTTAAATCCAGATTGTTTTTTCTAACAACAATAAATTCATTATATTAGGAACATGAATTAGTGACTTAGTTATAATGGGTTAGGTTAGGTTAGGATAGGTCAGGTTAGGTTAGGATAGGTCTGGTTATGATAGTTGGGTTAGGTTAGGTCTGGTTATGATAGTTGGGTTTGGTTATGTTTGATCAAATATCTTTCATAGTTTTGACTCAAATAACATACAATTGATATTTGTCTATCACATGACAGTTTCAGTGTCAGACCAGAGTTACAGGGGGACCAGAGCCCCTGGTTATCTTGAGGTTATCTTGAGATGATTTCGGGGCTTTAGTGTCCCCGCGGCCCGGTCCTCGACCAGGCCTCCACCCCCAGGAAGCAGCCCGTGACAGCTGACTAACACCCAGGTACCTATTTTCTGCTAGGTAACAGGGGCATAGGGTGAAAGAAACTCTGCCCATTGTTTCTCGCCGGCGCCCGGGATCGAACCCGGGACCACAGGATCACAAGCCCAGCGTGCTGTCCGCTCGGCCGACCGGCTCCCCCTGAACGTATAATAAGATACAGTATCTTTAACATTCAGAATGTCCATGAGTTGAAGGGAGTAAATTATGCAATGTAATATATCTTGTGTGTTTGTCTTATAAAGGACAAACCTGCACGGCCAGGTCAGGCCAGGCCAGGTCAGGCCAGGCCAGGCCAGGCCAGACTAGGCCAGGTCAGGCCAGGCCAGGTCAGGCCAGACTAGGCCAGGCCAGACTAGGCCAGGTCTGGCCAGGCCAGGTCAGGCCAGGCCAGGTCAGGCCAGGCCAGGCCAGACTAGGCCAGGCCAGACTAGGCCAGGTCAGGCCAGGCCAGGTCAGGCCAGACTAGGCCAGGCCAGACTAGGCCAGGTCTGGCCAGGCCAGGCAAGACTAGGCCAGACTAGGCCAGGCCAGGCCAGACTAGGCCAGACTAGGCCAGGCCAGACTAGGCCAGGCTAGGCCAGGCCAGACTAAGCCAGGCCAGGCCAGGCCATGCCAATCCAGGCCAGGTCAGGTCAGGTCACGCCAGGTCAGGTCACGCCAGGTCAGGTCACGCCAGGTCAGGCTGTACATTTATTAACATAATTAGATTATAAAAGGATGTGGCAGAGTAAAAGTATCAGGCCGTCACAGTTAAGTATATGTGAAGAGCTGAGTTGTGGAGAAAAACCTTGACACACACACACACAACCAGTGGTGACTATGGTCCCCACCATGATGGTGACTATGGTCCCCACCATGATGGTGACTATGGTCCTCACCATGATGGTGACTATGGTCCCCACCATGATGGTGACTATGGTCCCCACCATGATGGTGACTATGGTCCTCACCATGATGGTGACTATGGTCCTCACCATGATGGTGACTATGGTCCCCACCATGATGGTGACTATGGTCCCCACCATGATGGTGACTATGGTCCTCACCATGATGGTGACTATGGTCCCCACCATGATGGTGACTATGGTCCCCACCATGATGGTGACTATGGTCCTCACCATGATGGTGACTATGGTCCCCACCATGATGGTGACTATGGTCCTCACCATGATGGTGACTATGGTCCCCACCATGATGATGGTGACTATGGTCCTCACCATGATGGTGACTATGGTCCCCACCATGATGGTGACTATGGTCCCCACCATGATGGTGACTATGGTCCCCACCATGATGGTGACTATGGTCCCCACCATGATGGTGACTATGGTCCCCACCATGATGGTGACTATGGTCCCCACCATGATGGTGACTATGGTCCCCACCATGATGGTGACTATGGTCCCCACCATGATGGTGACTATGGTCCCCACCATGATGGTGACTATGGTCCCCACCATGATGGTGACTATGGTCCCCACCATGATGGTGACTATGGTCCCCACCATGACTATGGTCCCCACCATGATGGTGACTATGGTCCCCACCATGATGGTGGTGACTATGGTCCCCACCATGATGGTGGTGACTATGGTCCCCACCATGATGGTGACTATGGTCCCCACCATGATGGTGGTGACTATGGTCCCCACCATGATGGTGACTATGGTCCCCCACTGATGGACTATGGTCCCCCATGATGGTGACTATGGTCCCCACCATGGTGGTGACTATGGTCCCCACCATGATGGTGGTGACTATGGTCCCCACCATGATGGTGACTATGGTCCCCACCATGATGGTGACTATGGTCCCCACCATGATGGTGGTGACTATGGTCCCCACCATGATGGTGACTATGGTCCCCACCATGATGGTGACTATGGTCCCCACCATGATGGTGGTGACTATGGTCCCCACCATGACTATGGTCCCCACCATGATGGGGTGACTATGGTCCCCACCATGATGGTGACTATGGTCCCCACCATGATGGTGGTGACTATGGTCCCCACCATGATGGTGACTATGGTCCCCACCATGATGGTGACTATGGTCCCCACCATGATGGTGGGTGACTATGGTCCCCACTATGGTCCCCACCATGATGGTGACTATGGTCCCCACCATGATGGTGACTATGGTCCCCACCACCATGATGGTGACTATGGTCCCCACCATGATGGTGGGTCCCCACCATGATGGTGACTATGGTCCCCACCATGATGGTGACTATGGTCCCCACCATGATGGTGACTATGGTCCCCACCATGATGGTGACTATGGTCCCCACCATGATGGTGGTGACTATGGTCCCCACCATGATGGTGACTATGGTCCCCACCATGATGGTGACTATGGTCCTCACCATGATGGTGACTATGGTCCCCACCATGATGGTGGTGGTCCCCACTATGGTCCCCACCATGATGGTGACTATGGTCCCCACCATGATGGTGGTGTCCCCACTATGGTCCCCCACCATGATGGTGACTGGTGACTATGGTCCCCACCATGATGGTGACTATGGTCCTGATGGTGGTGACACCATGATGGTGACTATGGTCCCCACCATGATGGTGGTGACTATGGTCCTCACCATGATGGTGACTATGGTCCCCACCATGATGGTGACTATGGTCCCCACCATGATGGTGACTATGGTCCCCACCATGATGGTGACTATGGTCCCCACCATGATGGTGACTATGGTCCCCACCATGATGGTGACTATGGTCCCCACCATGATGGTGACTATGGTCCCCACCATGATGGTGACTATGGTCCCCACCATGATGGTGGTGACTATGGTCCCCACCATGATGGTGACTATGGTCCCCACCATGATGGTGACTATGGTCCCCACCATGATGGTGGTGACTATGGCCCCACCATGACTATGGTCCCCACCATGATGGTGACTATGGTCCCCACCATGATGGTGGTGACTATGGTCCCCACCATGATGGTGACTATGGTCCCCACCATGACTATGGTCCCCACCATGATGGTGACTATGGTCCCCACCATGATGGTGGTGACTATGGTCCCCACCATGATGGTGACTATGGTCCCCACCATGATGGTGACTATGGTCCCCACCATGATGGTGACTGATGGTCCCCACCATGATGGTGACTATGGTCCCCACCATGATGGTGACTATGGTCCCCACCATGATGGTGACTATGGTCCCACCATGATGGTGGGTGACTATGGTCCCCACCATGATGGTGGTGACTATGGTCCCCACCATGATGGTGACTATGGTCCCCACCATGATGGTGACTATGGTCCCCACCATGATGGTGACTATGGTCCCCACCATGATGGTGGTGACTATGGTCCCCACCATGATGGTGACTATGGTCCCCACCATGATGGTGACTATGGTCCCCACCATGATGGTGACTATGGTCCCCACCATGATGGTGACTATGGTCCCCACCATGATGGTGACTATGGTCCCCACCATGATGGTGACTATGGTCCCCACCATGATGGTGACTATGGTCCCCACCATGATGGTGGTGACTATGGTCCCCACCATGATGGTGACTATGGTCCCCACCATGATGTGACTATGGTCCCCACCATGACTATGGTCCCCACCATGATGGTGACTATGGTCCCCACCATGATGGTGACTATGGTCCCCACCATGATGGTGACTATGGTCCCCACCATGATGGTGACTATGGTCCCCACCATGATGGTGACTATGGTCCCCACCATGATGGTGACTATGGTCCCCACCATGATGGTGACTATGGTCCCCACCATGATGGTGACTATGGTCCCCACCATGATGGTGGTGACTATGGTCCCCACCATGATGGTGACTATGGTCCCCACCATGATGGTGACTATGGTCCCCACCATGATGGTGACTATGGTCCTCACCATGATGGTGGTGACTATGGTCCCCACCATGATGGTGACTATGGTCCCCACCATGATGGTGACTATGGTCCCCACCATGATGGTGACTATGGTCCCCACCATGATGGTGACTATGGTCCTCCCATGTGGTGACTATGGTCCCCACCATGATGGTGACTATGGTCCCCACCATGATGGTGGTGACTATGGTCCCCACCATGATGGTGACTATGGTCCCCACCATGATGGTGACTATGGTCCTCACCATGATGGTGGTGACTATGGTCCCCACCATGATGGTGGTGACTATGGTCCCCACCATGATGGTGACTATGGTCCCCACCATGATGGTGACTATGGTCCCCACTATGATGGTGACTATGGTCCTCACCATGATGGTGGTGACTATGGTCCCCACCATGATGGTGACTATGGTCCCCACCATGATGGTGACTATAGTCCTCACCATGATGGTGGTGACTATGGTCCCCACCATGATGGTGACTATGGTCCCCACCATGATGGTGACTGTGGTCCCCCCGTGACTGTGGTCCCCCATGATGGTGACTATGGTCCCCACCATGATGGTGACTATGGTCCTCACCATGATGGTGGTGACTATGGTCCCCACCATGATGGTGACTATGGTCCCCACCATGATGGTGACTATGGTCCCCACCATGATGGTGACTATGGTCCTCACCATGATGGTGGTGACTATGGTCCTCACCATGATGGTGACTATGGTCCTCATTATGATGGTGACTATGGTCCTCACCATGATGATGGAGACTATGGTCCTCACCATGATGGTGGTGACTATGGTCCCCACCATGATGGTGGTGACTATGGTCCCCACCATGATGGTGGTGACTATGGTCCTCACCATGATGGTGGTGACTATGGTCCTCACCATGATGATGGACACTATGGTCCTCACCATGATGGTGGTGACTATGGTCCTCACACTATGGTGACTATGGTCCCCATGGTGACTATGGTCCTCATGGTGGTGACTATGGTCCTCACCATGATGGTGGGTCCTCATGGACTACTATGGTGGGTGACTATGGTCCTCACCATGATGGTGGTGACTATGGTCCTCACCATGGTCCTGGTGACTATGGTCCTCACCATGAGGTGGTGACCATGATGGTGGTATGGTCCTCACTATGGTGGTGCTATAGTCCTCACCATGACTATGGTGGTGACTATGGTCCTCACCATGATGGTGGTGACTATGGTCCTCATCTATGGTCCTCACCATGATGGTGGTGACTATGGTCCTCACCATGATGGTGGTGACTATGGTCCTCACTATGGTCCTCACCATGATGGTGGTGACTATGGTCCTCACCATGATGGTGGTGACTATGATCCTCACCATGATGGTGGTGACTATGGTCCTCACCATGATGGTGGTGACTATGGTCCTCACCATGATGGTGGTGACTATGGTCCTCACCATGATGGTGGTGGCTATGGTCCTCACCATGATGGTGGTGACTATGGTCCCCACCATGATGGTGGTGACTATGGTCCTCACCATGATGGTGACTATGGTTCCCACCATGATGGTGATGACTATGGTCCTCTGTGACTATTGTCCTACAGAGCCTCAGCGACTATTGTCCTACAGAGCCTCAGCGACTATTGTCCTACAGAGCCTCAGCGACTATTGTCCTACAGAGCCTCAGCGACTATTGTCCTACAGAGCCTCAGCGACTATTGTCCTACAGAGCCTCAGCGACTATTGTCCTACAGAGCCTCAGCGACTATTGTCCTACAGAGCCTCAGCGACTATTGTCCTATAGAGCCTCAGCGACTATTGTCCTACAGAGCCTCAGCGACTATTGTACTACAGAGCCTCAGCGACTATTGTCCTACAGAGCCTCAGCGACTATTGTCCTACAGAGCCTCAGCGACTATTGTCCTACAGAGCCTCAGCGACTATTGTCCTACAGAGCCTCCCTGGAGGTGGGCGGTGGTAACCTCAAATCAATACCTAAGCCCTTTATAGAGCGAGTGAGAATACCTTAAACGGAGCAATATAGGTTGTGTGTGTGTGTGTGTGTGTGTGTGTGTGTGTGTGGTGTGTGTGTGTGTGTG
>NW_025553061.1:0-11512 GCF_020424385.1 Procambarus clarkii | reverse complement strand
CACAGTTTCAAGTGTAGATATGATAGAGCCCAATAGGCTCAGGAACCTGTACACCTGTTGATTGACAGTTGAGAGGCGGGACCAAAGAGCCAGAGCTCAACCCCCGCAAGCACAACTAGGTGAGTACAACTAGGTGAATACACACACACACACACACACACACACACACACACACACACACACACACACACACACACACACACACACACACACACACACACACACACACACACACACACACACACTCACACACACACGCACACGCACACACACACACACACACACACACACACACACACACACACACACACACACACACACACACACACACACACACACACACACACACACACACACACACACACACACACACACACACACACACACACACACACACACACACACACACACACACACACACACACACACACACTCACAGGGTTACTTGAATTCTACGACCAGGCAACAAAAATAAGGCAAGAAAGAGAAGGGTGGGCAGACTGCATATTTTTGGATTGTCAGAAAGCCTTTGATACAGTGCCACACAAGAGGCTAGTGCGAAAGTTGGAGATGCAGGCTGGAGTGAGAGGGAAGGTACTCCGGTGGATAGAGGAATACCTAAGCAACAGGAGACAACGAGTCTGTGTGAGGGGTGAGGTCTCAGATTGGCGAGACGTCACAAGTGGAGTCCCGCAGGGGTCAGTCCTTGGACCTATACTGTTTCTGGTATATGTAAATGATCTCCCAGAGGGTATAGATTCGTTCCTCTCAATGTTTGCCGACGATGCAAAAATTATGAGGAGGATTGAAACAGAGGATGATAGTAGGAGGCTACAAGATGACCTGGATAGACTGAGTGAATGGTCCAACAAATGGCTGTTGAAGTTCAACCCGAGTAAATGCAAAGTAATGAAACTAGGCAGTGGAAACAGGAGGCCAGGCACAGGATACAGAATAGGAGATGAAGTACTTAATGAAACAGACAGAGAGAAAGATCTAGGAGTTGATATCACACCAAACCTGTCTCCTGAAGCCCACATAAAGAGAATAACGTCTGCGGCATATGCGAGGCTGGCTAACATCAGAACGGCGTTCAGGAACCTGTGTAAGGAATCATTCAGAATCTTGTACACCACATATGTAAGACCAATCCTGGAGTATGCGGCCCCAGCATGGAGCCCGTACCTTGTCAAGCACAAGACGAAGCTGGAAAAAGTCCAAAGGTATGCTACTAGACTAGTCCCAGAACTAAGAGGCATGAGTTATGAGGAAAGGCTGCGGGAAATGCACCTCACGACACTGGAAGACAGAAGAGTAAGGGGGGACATGATCACAACCTACAAAATCCTCAGGGGAATCGACCGGGTAAACAAGGACGAACTTTTCAACACTGGTGGGACGCGAACAAGGGGACACAGGTGGAAGCTGAGTACCCAAATGAGCCACAGAGACGTTAGAAAGAACTTTTTCAGTGTCAGAGTAGTTAGCAAATGGAATGCATTAGGAAGTGATGTGGTGGAGGCTGACTCCATTCACAGTTTCAAATGTAGATATGATAGAGCCCAATAGGCTCAGGAATCTGTACACCAGTTGATTGACGGTTGAGAGGCGGGACCAAAGAGCCAGAGCTCAACCCCCGCAAGCACAATTAGGTGAGTACAATTAGGTGAGTACACACACACACACACACACATACTGTTATTGGACCTATACAGTTTCTGATATATATAAATGATCTCCCAGAGGGTATAGAATCGTTTCTCTCAATGTTTGCCGATGATGCAAAAATTATGAGGAGGATTTCAACTGAGGACGATAGTAAGAGGATACAAGATAACCTAGGCAGACTGAGTTAATGGTCCAACAAATGGCTGTTGAAGTTCAACCCGAGTAAATGGAAAGTAATGAAACTAGGCAGTGGAAACAGGAGGCCAGACACAGTATACAGAATAGGAGATGAAGTACTTAACAAAACGGACAGAGAGAAAGGTCTAGGAGTTGATATCACACCAAACCTGTCTCCTGAAGCCCACATAAACAAATAACGTCTACGGCATATGCGAGGCTGGCTAACATCAGAACAGCGTTCAGGAACCTGTGTAAGGAATCGTTCAGAATCTTGTACACCACATATGTAAGACCAATCCTGGAGTATGCGGCCCCAGCATGGAGCCCGTACCTTGTCAAGCACAAGACGAAGCTGGAAAAAGTCCAAAGGTATGCCATTAGACTAGTCCCAGAACTAAGAGGCATGAGTTACGAGGAAAGGCTGCGGGAAATGCACCTTACGACACTGGAAGAGAGAAGAGTAAGGGGAGACATGATCACAACCTACAAAATCCTCAGAGGAATCGACCGGGTAAACAAGGATAAACTATTCAACACTGGTGGGACGCGAACAAGGGGACACAGGTGGAAACTGAGTACCCACATGAGCCACAGAGACGTTAGAAGGAACTTTTTCATTGTCAGAGTAGTTAACGGATGGAATGCATTAGGCAGTGATGTGGTGGAGGCTGACTCCCTACACAGTTTTAAATGTAGATATGATAGAGCCCAGTAGGCTCAGGAACCTGTACACCTGTTGATTGACAGTTGAGAGGTGGGACCAAAGAGCCAGAGCTCAACCCCCGCAAGCACAAATAGGTGAGTACACACACACACACACCTGGACCCTAGAATAGTGGGGGGCCTGACGACTGAGTGGACAGCGTTCGGGGTTCGTAGTCCTAGGGTCCGGGGATCGATTCCCCAGCGACGGCGGAAACAAATGGGCAGAGTTTCTTTCACCCTGATGCATCTGTTCACCTAGTAGTAAATAGGTACCTGGGAGTTAGACAGCTGCTACTTCCCGAGGTTGTGTGTGTGTGTGTGTGTGTGTGTGTGTGTGTGTGTGTGTGTGTGTGTGTGTGTGTGTGTGTGTGTGTGTGTGTACTCACCTATATGTACTCACCTATATGTGCTTGCAGGATCGAGCATTGACTCTTGGATCCCGCCTTTCTAGCTATCGGTTGTTTACAGCAATGACTCCTGTCCCATTTCCCTAGCATACCTAGTTTTAAAAGTATGAATAGTATTTGCTTCCACAACCTGTTCCCCAAGTGCATTCCATTTTTCTACTACTCTCACGCTAAAAGAAAACTTCCTAACATCTCTGTGACTCATCTGAGTTTCCAGTTTCCACCCATGTCCCCTCGTTCTGTTATTATTACGTGTGAACATTTGATCTATTTCCACTTTGTCAATTCCCCTGAGTATTTTATATGTCCCTATCATATCTCCTCTCTCCCTTCTTTTCTCTAGTGTCGTAAGGTTCAGTTCCTTCAGCCGCTCTTCATATCCCATCCCTCGTAGCTCTGGGACAAGCCTCGTCGCAAACCTCTGAACCTTCTCCAGTTTCTTTATGTGTTTCTTCAGGTGGGGGCTCCATGATGGCGCGGCATACTCTAAGACGGGTCTCACGTAGGCAGTGTAAAGCGCCCTAAAAGCTTCCTCATTTAGGTTTCTGAATGAAGTTCTAATTTTCGCCAGTGTAGAGTACGCTGCTGTCGTTATCCTATTTATATGTGCCTCAGGAGTTAGATTGGGTGTCACATCCACTCCCAGGTCTCTTTCTCGAATCGTTACAGGTAGGCTGTTCCCCTTCATTGTGTACTGTCCCTTTGGTCTCCTGTCACCTGATCCCATTTCCATAACTTTACATTTACTGGTGTTAAACTCCAGTAGCCATTTCTCTGACCATCTCTGCAGCCTGTGTAAGTCCTCTTGGAGGATCCTACAATCCTCGTCTGTCACAACTCTTCTCATTAATTTTGCGTCATCTGCAAACATTGACATGTATGATTCCACTCCTGTAAACATATCATTTACGTAAATTAGAAAGAGGATTGGTCCCAGCACCGATCCTTGAGGTACTCCACTTGTTACTGTTCGCCAGTCCGACTTTTCGCCCCTTACCATTACCCTCTGGCTCCTTCCTGTTAGGTAGTTCTTCACCCATACTAGGGCCTTTCCGCTTACTCCTGCCTGCCTCTCAAGTTTGTATAGCAGTGTCATGTGCGGTACCGTATCAAAGGCCTTTTGGCAGTCAAGAAATATGCAGTCTGCCCAGCCTTCTCTGTCCTGCCTTATCCTTGTTACTTTATCATAGAATTCTAAAAGGTTTGTTAGGCATGATTTCCCTGTCCAGAACCCATGTTGGTGCTTGTTTACAAACCCAATGCTCTCCAGGTGCTCAACAAGTCTTAGCCTAATTATTCTTTCAAGTATTTTGCAGGGGATGCTTGTCAGTGATACGGGTCTGTAGTTAAGTGCCTCCTCCCTATCCCCCTTTTTGAAAATCGGTACGACATTTGCCTCCTTCCAGCAACTGGGCAATTCTCCCGACATAAGTGACTCATTGAAGATCATTGCCAGAGGCACGCTGAGAGCCTGCGCTGCCTCTTTAAGTATCCACGGTGATACTTTGTCTGGTCCAACAGCTTTATTTGCATCCAGTGTTGTCAAGTGTTTCATTACATCCTCTGCTGTCACCTCTATATCTGATAGTCTTTCATCTTGGGTAATCTCTTCTAACAATGGGAGCTGCTCAGGCTCGGTAGTGAACACTCCATGGAATTTTGCATTCAGTACCTCGCAGATTTCCTTGTCGCTTTCTGTATATGCCCCTTCTGTTTTCCTCAGTCTTGTCACTTGGTCATTTACCGACATCTTCCTTCTTATATGGCTATGTAGTAATTTTGGTTGCTTTTTCGCTTTGACTGCAATATCGTTCTCATAATTTCTTTCCGACACTCGTCTTATGTTAATGTAATCATTCCTAGCTCTGTTACATCTAATCCTGTTGTCCTCTGTCCTTTGTCTTCTGTACTTCCTCCACTCCCTCCTGCTTCTCACCTTTGCTTCCTGACACTGTCTATTAAACCATGGGTTATTATATTCCCTCCTGCTTTTTTTCTTTATTGTTGGAATAAATCTATCTTCAGCCTCCTTGCATTTCAATATGACTTGGGTCATCATACCTTGCACTGTTTTTCCTCTAAGTTCTTCCTCCCACTGCACTTCTCCCAGGTAGTCCCTTATCCCTCTGTAGTCCCCTTTTCTGTAATCAAGTCTCCTTTCCCGGACCTCTTGTCCTTTGGTCACAATTTTAAGCTCCATCATGTAGTCAAAGGCTAGGACACAATGGTCACTAGCTCCTAGTGGTATTTCATGTTCCAACTGCTCGATGTCTTCTACATTCTGAGTGATAATGAGATCTAATAGGCTGGGCGTATCCCCTCCTCTTTCCCTAGTATCTTCTTTCACATGCTGTGTTAGGAAATTCCTGTCAATAACGTCTACCAGCTTCGCTCCCCAGGTCTCCTCCCCGCCATGGGGATTCCTCGTTTCCCAATCTATCTCTCCGTGATTTAGGTCCCCCATGACCAGCAGCTTCGCTCTCATTCTATGCGCTAAAGTTGCTGCCCTCTGCAGTTCATCCATACATGTCTTGTTGCTGTCCTCGTACTCCTGCCTGGGCCTTCTACTGTTTGGTGGGGGATTGTAGAGTATCAAGATTACAATCTTCTTCCCATCCACTGTCAGGGTTCCATGTATGAAGCTTGTGCTTTCATTGGTACCCGGATTTTCCAGCTCATCAAACTTCCATTTCCGCTTTATTAGTAGTGCCACTCCACCTCCCTGTCTCTGTGTCCTTTCTTTTCTTATCACCTGGTACCCCTCTGGAAAGATTGCATCCGAGATCATGCCATTTATTTTAGTTTCCACTATTGCCACTATGTCTGGGTCTGCCTCACTAACTCTTTCTTTTATCTCTTCTGCTTTATTGGCTACCCCATCAGCATTGGTGTACCAAACCTTGAGACTCTTCTTGGAAACTCGGGTGTCAGAGTTCCCCCTTTCACCAGGGGTCTGGGGGGAACTGGGGGGTGTCTGGGGGGCAAGTGGGGGCTGTGGGGGCTGTGGGGGCGAGTGGGGGGGTGCTAGGGGGGTGCCTGGGAGTGCCTGGTAGGCAAATGGGGTCTGGGCATCTAGGGGGGTAAGAAGGGCATACTGGGTCTGAAAGTTAGGGGTCTGAATAGCATAGGGGGGTTGAGAAATAGAGTGAGACTGAGAGTCAGATAGAGGTTGAGAGGTTGGGGGGAAGAGGGATACTGAGGTGAGATGAGAATGGAGCATGGGTGCTGGGAGTGGAAGAGAGGGTATATTAGATAGGGGGGAATCGGGGGTAGGTGGGGGTTTTGGGGTAGAAGAGGGGAAGAGGGAGATGGGGGAAGGTGTTAGGGGGTCACAAGGTGAGGGGGTTAAATGTGGGCTGGAGGTGCATAGAAGGGGTGAGGGTTGGGTGGGGTTTGGGGGTGAGTGGAAGAGGGGTGCAGTGGAAGCTGGGATGGAGTAGATGGAATTGAAGTCAATGGGGTAGAAGGGGCAGGGGAGTGGGAAGGGGTATTTGGGGAGGGGGGATGGGAAGGTGGGTTTGGGGAGGGCATGGCTTGACCCACTGGGGTCGCTGACAAGTGTGATGTAGCAGGGGCAGGGGAATCGTTGTGGAGGTGCAAATGTGGAAGGGACAGGGGGGTTTTGGGAGGCTGAGGCAGGGGGGATGTATAGGAGGGCTGAGTTGGGGAGGATGCGACCTGGGAGGTGACCTGGGAGGTGACCTGGGAGGTGACCTGGGATGTGACCTGGGAGGTGAGATTACCTGGGAGGTTAGTACGTTGTCGTTGTTGCCATCTATTTTTGTGGGCTGTTTGCTCATCTTTCGTCATAAACCTCTCTATAAACACATTGTAATGGGTTTCACTTCCTCTGAGTAAATGCTTGCTCCTCATTATGTACTCCACTGCCTCCTCATTGGAGAATTGCACCAGAACAGGTCTCTTCTTGGTACAATTGTAAGGTCCAACCCGTCGATTGATATCCACCTCGCGTTCTGCCATCTCTGCTCCAATACACCTCAATATCTCGTGCAATTCGTAATTTTCTGTTTCTATTCTCTCTTGTCTTGTTGGTGCCCTAGATTCGAATAATCCATGTATTATAATAGACCGTCTCCTCAGGAATTCATTGTCATGCTGGTAGCCTGTCCCCTGGGGATTCCCCATCCCAACCGCAGTCACTAACCCATCTCCCACTAATCCCACTCTATCCTTAGCCATGCTGCTAAACCTTCCTAATTCGTTTGTGATACGAGCACATTCCCTCTCCCAGTCCTCTCTTCCCTTCCTAATCTCTTCCTGAACATAGAGCATAAGTTCTTGTTTCTGCCTCTCTACCGCATCCTGTATTTGCTGAAATACCTCACTTTTAATCCCCTGGATTAGATCCTCCAACCAATCACTCCTTCTCTCTACAAATTTCCCTATTAATTTGTCTATAAATCTGTCCTCCTCCTCATCCCTGCTGGTGATTGACCTTGAACCCCTTCTAGTCATTGCAGTAACAATCTAGCCAAAAAGGCGCTCCTCAATACCTTGCACAATCTGCTAACACAATAGGTGAGTGAATCTCCAATCGTCGTCCCACGTGGTGATATAAGGGTTGCTGCCGAGGTGAGGTCACGCGGTCAGAGGTCGGTGAGGTCTGGTTTCACACTGCACAGTATTTCCTCAACTATTTTGAATTACGCTAATTAAACTGTTTTTCTTCACTACCTTATGGCTCTGGTCAAAACCCAAGGTTTTTTCATTCACTTGTACATTCACTTATAGTCTTTTTCACTTCGAAGTTTCCTGAGTACCCCTCCCACTCCACGAGTGATCCAGGAGCTCCCAACCCACGTCCACCCAACACGATGGTCACAAGACAAGACCAAGATGTGTGTGTATCTGTGTGTGTGTGTGTATATGTGTGTGTGTGTGTGTGTGTGTGTGTGTGTGTGTGTATGTGTATGTGTATGTGTATGTGTGTGTGTGTGTGTGTGTGTGTGTGTGTGTGTGTGTGTGTGTGTGTGTGTGTGTGTGTGTGTGTGTGTGTGTGTGTGTGTGTGTATGTGTTTGTGAAAAAAACAGTTGATTGACAGTTTCGAAGCGGGGCCCAAAGAGCCAGAGCTCAACCTCCGCAAGCACAACTAAGTGAATACACACAGCAGTTTCAAAGTGTTATACGACAAAGAGTACTGGGAAGACAGGACACCACGAGCGTAGCTCTTATCTTGTAACTACATTAAAGTGTATAACTACTCTTAGGTAACTACACACACACACACACCAACTCCATCCTCATCAGCATCTCATCCTCTCTACTCTTCACATCTTTCATGCAAGAGGCAGAGAGTTGATGACCTGACACACTTGGGCGCTATACTAATTAGCGAGCCATCAGCCCGGCGATGTTCGTGAAGATTATCACTACCACAACAGTTGAGCGGGTCAAGGGGAAGGTGTGAATTGTCGTCTGGTATGGGGGGTTCTTGTTTGTGTTTGTACGTTGTGTTTGTTGTGTGTTTGAGTGCTGTGTGTGTATGTGTATGTGTGTGTATTTACTATTTGAATTTACTATTTGTGTCAGCAAAATCGTGCTATTAGCTCTTGAACCCCGCCTTTCTAACGTGTATGTATGTGTGTGTGTGTGTGTGTGTTGTGTGTGTGAGAGAGTGTGTGTGTGTGTACTCACCTAATTGTGCTTGTGGGGTTGAGTGTGTGGCTCTTTGGTGTGTGTGTCAAATGTGTGTGTGTGTGTGTGTGTGTGTGTGTGTGTGTGTGTGTGTGTGTGTGTGTGTGTGTGTGTGTGTGTGTGTGTGTGTGTGCGTGCGTGCGCGCGCGCGTATACACACGCAGTCGCGTCCCAGAATTTTATCTAAACTTGTGGCACAATGGTCTACATCCTCGGCTTGCAACTGAGAATTCAATCCTCATCCCAAGATATAGAATCGGTTGGGTACATTTCCTTCCACCTGATGCCGCTGTTCATATAGCAGTAAAACAGGAACTTAGGAGATAGCCAACTGTTGTGTCGCATTCTGGTCGAGGTTAGTATTTGAAGTCCGAAGTCAGACTTCGAAGTCCCCCCCTTCCTTCGGGACTTCGAAGAACCTAAGGAAAGGCTTTCAGTCCCCGACAGCGAGAACTGACAGTATAAGATCTCAAGAAGGTGCTTAAGACTGTAACAAGGGAAGAAATAGAATATAAGATGAAAGTAGAGAAGTATTATTAAAAAACATGAAAATACAGAAGTACTATCAATAAAACGTGAAAATAGGGAAGTATTATCAAAGAAAAAATTAAAATAGACCAATATTGTCAAAGAAAACATGAAAATAGAGGAGTATTATGAAAGAAAACATGAAAATACAGCAATATTATCAAAGAAAAATGAAAATACAGCAATATTATGAAAGAAAACATGAAAATACAGCAAAATTATCACAGAAAACATGAAAATACAGCAAAATTATCAAAGAAAACATGAAAATACAGCAAAATTATCACAGAAAACATGAAAATACAGCAAAATTATCAAAGAAAACATGAAAATACAGCAATATTATCAAAGAAAAAATAAAAATACAGTAGTATTATAATATCCGCCACGCCCTGACAAAAAAAAATCAGGATGAAAGTACCGAAAGATGAAAGAAGGAAATAGCGATAAAAACAGTGGATAGGAAGACTGTCCGATAATTAGAGGAGGCCCCCAATTGGCCTGTTGTTGACAAAGCCGAGTGTCACAATGATCTGATATTAAGTGACTGAGGAAACTGTAATTCCTACTTAACGAACAGGAAATGACTTTATTCAGAGTTTTAATTGCAAACTAAAATCCACTGTACTCAGACGACCTGCAAATAGAAAACTGACTAAGCAATCCCAGGCAGATCTACGTTTAATTATAAACTATACAAATGTTGCATGGAATTGCAACATGGGGAAGGCAATATCGGATTTTTAACTGATAATTCTTAAGGGATTGATAACGATACAGCAATCAGACTGCAATTCAGGAGCTCGAACTGAAAACAATTATAATGGGTCAATATTTGAGGAAAAAATTAAGCACAGATTGCAACCAACTAATATTGATGTAAAGGTGAGTTTTCTTCTTCTTTGTTGCAGGACTTAGGCATATTAACTCGTCTCGAGGGATACACTGTTGCTCTGAATATAATATTGCTGGTGATTATGTTGTAATTTATTGACGGGTGAGGTGAACTACGTTGCTAGGACCTGGCCACCTAGCTGCTGGGACGACCTGGCCACATTGCTGCTGGGACGACCTGGCCACCTAGCTGCTGGGACGACCTGGCCACCTAGCTGCTGGGACGACCTGGCCACCTAGCTGCTGGGAGGACCTGGCCACCTAGCTGCTGGGAGGACCTGGCCACCTAGCTGCTGGGAGGACCTGGCCACCTAGCTGCTGGGACGACCTGGCCACCTAGCTGCTGGAACGACCTGGCCACATTGCTGCTGGGACGACCTGGCCACCTAGCTGCTGGGAGGACCTGGCCACCTAGCTGCTGGGACGACCTGGCCACCTAGCTGCTGGGACGACCTGGCCACCTAGCTGCTGGGACGTCCTGGCCACATTGCTGCTGGAAGGACCTGGCCACCTAGCTGCTGGGACGACCTGGCCACCTAGCTGCTGGGACGACCTGGCCACCTAGCTGCTGGGACGACCTGGCCACCTAGCTGCTGGGAGGACCTGGCCACCTAGCTGCTGGGACGACCTGGCCACATTGCTGCTAGGAGGACCTGGCCACCTAGCTGCTGGGACGACCTGGCCACCTAGCTGCTGGGAGGACCTGGCCACCTAGCTGCTGGGACGACCTGGCCACCTAGCTGCTGGGACGACCTGGCCACCTAGCTGCTGGGAGGACCTGGCCACCTAGCTGCTGGGAGGACCTGGCCACCTAGCTGCTGGGACGACCTGGCCACCTAGCTGCTGGGAGGACCTGGCCACCTAGCTGCTGGGAGGACCTGGCCACCTAGCTGCTGGGACGACCTGGCCACCTAGCTGCTGGGAGGACCTGGCCACCTAGCTGCTGAGTTTACACTATACTATGTAGGTAAAACATTATGGAACTCTGATGTCAGAGTCTACCGTCATTCCTAATCTTGTCACCAACAACATCACAGCCAATGACGACACAAACACAAGTGCCAGGAGCAGGTCCGAACTGTCTTAGTGGATGGTGAACGCAGAGGACAAGACAGGGAAGATAGTGTATAGAATCTCCAGTCATCATACACCATCGAAGACAGGCGGGCAAGACCTCAGTATAGCTGTCATTTGCTTGTTAGGTTCACACATCAAATTTTACACTGCGGCGTTCTTAGATAGCCGAACGTGAATGAACACCGTTCCTGCACTTTGTCCTCGTATCCCTTCAGCTCCTTGTCTTCCACAGCCTTCCAAGTGCCATGTAACAGTACTTACAATATAGCAATTTATTACCCTACGTAATGAAATCAAAATCACCATCATCCTATAAGCGGCGTCACCTTCCAGTCAGGGCGCATCACTATATTACTGCATCTAGGATATCTAAACGACCAGCGGCCGCCCACATCTC
>NW_025553059.1:5000-27688 GCF_020424385.1 Procambarus clarkii | reverse complement strand
ACACACCCACACACACACACACACACACACACACACACACACACACCCACACACACACACACACACACACACACACCACAACCACCACACACACACCACACACACACACACACACAGGACCTAATGAGAGAGAGAGACAGACAGAGAGTAAAATCTATGAGCAAGATTGAAATTGAAAGATACTAAACCCTCCACAATATTTCAAACGTTGGGGGTTAAATTACCTCTTAAGCCAGAACGAGATTGAAAGAGAGTTGTGGTTAATGAAAGAGGTTAAAAACAGGTTAGGTTAACAGGTTAGGTTAAGTAAGAGGTTAAAAACAGTTTTAACAAAAACAGGTTAACATATTAACCACAATATCAAGAACCTTTGTTCCAAATCTGTGAGCTCAATCTATTTAGAAATCTGTGAGATCAATCTATTATTTAGAAATATGTGAAATTAATCTATTTAGAAATCTGTGAGATCAATCTATTATTTAGAAATCTGTGAGATCAATCTATTATTTAGAAATCTGTGAGATCAATCTATTATTTAGAAATATGTGAAATTAATCTATTTAGAAATCTGTGAAATTAATCTATTTAGAAATGTGTGAGATCAATCTATTATTTAGAAATATGTGAAATTAATCTATTTAGAAATCTGTGAAATCACTCTATTATTTACCAATCATTTAATTAACTATCAATAACAGTTAATCAATAATCAATCAATTGAATCAATCAATTTTAATCAACTTATTAACCCAAAGTTTTTTGAATTTTTAATAATAAGTCAAAATTAATTGAAGAAACCTGAATTATCAATAATGGAGTGAATCCTATTTGGCTGAAAACTGGTTCACTGATTAATCAGGGAATCAGGTCAGATTCAGACCAGATTCAGGCTAGATTCAGGTCAGAATCAGGACATTCAGGCCAGATTCAGGTCAGATTCAGGTCAGATTCAGGCCAGATTCAAGCCAGATTCAGACCAAATTCAGGTTAGATTTAAGTCAGATTCAGGCCAGATTCAGACCAGATTCAGGCTAGATTCAGGCCAGAATCAGACCAGATTCAGACCAGATTCAGGCTAGATTCAGGCCAGATTCAGGTCAGAATCAGGTCATTCAGGCTAGATTTAGGCTAGATTCAGGTCAGATTCAGGTCAGATTCAGGTCAGATTCAGGTCAGATTCAGGCCAGATTCAGGCCAGATTCAGGCTAGATTCAGGTCAGATTCAGGTCAAATTCAGGTCAGATTCAGGCCAGATTCAGGCTAGATTCAAGCCAGAATCAGGTCAGAATCAGGTCATTCAGGCTAGATTCAGGTCAGATTCAGGCCAGATTCAGGCCAGATTCAGGCCAGAATCAGGCCAGATTCAGGCTAGATTCAGGCCAGATTCAGGTCAAATTCAGACCAGATTTAGGTCAGACTAAGGCCAGATTCAGGCCAGATTCAGGTCAGATTCAGGCCAGATTCAGGTCAGAATGAGGTCATTCAGGCTAGATTTAGGCTAGATTCAGGTCAGATTCAGGCTAGATTCAGGCTAGATTCAGGCCAGATTCAGGTCAGAATCAGGTCATTCAGGCTAGATTTAGGCTAGATTCAGGTCAGATTCAGGTCAGATTCAGGTCAGATTCAGGCCAGATTCAGGCCAGATTCAGGCTAGATTCAGGCCAGATTCAGGTCAGATTCAGGTCAAATTCAGGTCAGATTCAGGCCAGATTCAGGCTAGATTCAGGCCAGAATCAGGTCAGAATCAGGTCATTCAGGCTAGATTCAGGTCAGATTCAGGCCAGATTCAGGCCAGAATCAGGCCAGATTCAGGCTAGATTCAGGCCAGATTCAGGTCAAATTCAGACCAGATTTAGGTCAGACTAAGGCCAGATTCAGGCCAGATTCAGGTCAGATTCAGGTCAGAATGAGGTCATTCAGGCTAGATTTAGGCTAGATTCAGGTCAGATTCAGGCTAGATTCAGGCCAGATTCAGGTCAAATTCAGACCAGATTTAGGTCAGACTAAGGCCAGATTCAGGTCAGAATGAGGTCATTCAGGCTAGATTTAGGCTAGATTCAGGTCAGATTCAGGCTAGATTCAGACCAGATTCAGGGCAGATTCAGGCCAGATTCAGACCATCTGAATCTGAAACCCTTGTAGCTGGTACGACAATGCGAAGACCAGTAAACTGGGCCACGACCCCATCTGCCTGAGTTCGAAACAATTACATACACATACTAACAATGGCTTCCTGATCAATCACCAGTTAACAATGGTTAACGAGCCTGAACTCGAACCATGAGGACGCTTCTGACCTCGTGACCTGACCTCTGTTGACCCCCAGGGAAGGGAACTATCAAGGGGAAAGCGCCAAGCCATTACGACTATATAGCACTGGGAAGGGGTCAGGATTTGGGATGGGACGGGGGAAAGGAATGGTGCCCAATCACTTGTGTGGACGGTCGGGGATTGAACGCCGACCTGCATGAAGCGAGACCGTCGCTCTGGGATATGAAGATCCCAGGAGCTGGGATATGAGGACAAGGAGCCGGGATATGAGGACAAGGAGCTGGGATATGAGGACAAGGAGCTGGGATATGAGGACAAGGAGCTGGGATATGAGGGCAAGGAGCTAGAACATGAGAACAAGGAGCTGGGATATGAGAACAAGGAGCTGGGATATGAGAACAAGGAGCTGGGACATGAGAACAAGGAGCTGGGATATGAGGACAAGGAGCTGGGATATGAGGACAAGGAGCTGGGATATGAGGACAAGGAGCTGGGATATGAGGACAAGGAACTGAGATATGAGGACAAGGAGCTGGGATATGAGGACAAGGAACTGGGATATGAGGACAAGGAGCTAGAACATGAGAACAAGTCGCTGGGACATGAGAACAAGGAGCTGGGACATAAGAACAAGTCGCTGGGACATGAGAACAAGGAGCTGGGACATGAGAACAAGGAGCTGGGACATGAAAACAAAGACCTATCGTAAAGTATAAGTAGACACACCCGCTACGGTAAACTTCAGTAACCAAAAAAATTACTTATTCACCGAAAAATGTCATACAAATCTTGCTTAACATCTTACAAATCTTACGCAAACATTTCCTTAATTGTATCATTTTCCATTCCTTTCCAAACATTTAAAAAAAAACAATAAAAAATGAAAAAAATAACATGAAAAACAACAATTCCAGTTGGAATAGAGATAACAATAGGAATAAAATTCCTGGAACTTAAAATCTACACAAAAGTACTTTTTTTGTTCGCAAAAAAAAAAGAGTTGAACATTAGAACACTCAGAGGAACGCAACACAGAGGGAAGGAACGCTTACAACTGGGAAAAAAAGGCTTTTCTGTGTATCAGAGAATTAAAAAGCAAAAAAAAGTCTTGAAAAGAGAGAGAAAGAGAGAGAGAGAAAAGGGCTTTTGAACATTATATTTACACACAAGAGGACGAGCGCCGCTGAACAAAACAGAAGCCCCAAGGAACATAGTTGACTTATTTAACAAACAAACAAATAAAAGCCCCCCCCCTTGTTTACCCTGCGGTTACCTAAGCAGTGGTTCTAGTGTTTGCTGTTTTTGTTTACGGCACACACAAAAGAAATCTGTTGACACACGAATGTCTCGGACGTAAGTTCGAATCCTCGTCACGGCCCTTGTGGGTTTATTGATCTGTTGGTTCTGGTAGTTGGCATATCGTCAGGAGTTCTGCAGATAGGCTCAAAAGGCAATACATTTTCTAAATAAAATTGTCCTCGTGGCCCTCAGAGAGATTCCAGATATGTTTGTTAGCACAGTGGTCTACGTTCTGGAACATTTGTGCACTAGTTACCCCTTTTGTTACCACAGCTCACTCTTCTCTCTCTCTTCTCTCTCTCTCTCTTTCTCTCTCTCTCCCTTTCTCTCTCTCTCTTTCTTTCTTCTCTCTCTCTCCTCTCTCTCTCTCTTCCTCTCTCTCTCGTCCCTCTCTCGCTCTCTCCTCTCTCTCTCTCTCTCTCTCCTCTCTCTTCTCTCTCAATCTCTCTATCTCTCTCACTCTCTCTCTCCTCTCTCTCTCGCTCTCTCTCTCTTCTCTCTCTCTCTCTCTCTCTCTCTCTCTCTCTCTCTCCTCTCTCTCTCTCTCTCTCTCTCCTCTCTCTCACTCTCTCTCTCTCTCTCTCTCTCTCTATATGCAAATATATATATATAATATATATATATATATATATATATATATATATATATATATATATATATATATATATATATATATATATATATATTAACAGTTTAACAATTAATGAATTATAGCTGTCAAGTCAATTATGTTCGTCATTACGAGCAAATTGGCCAAGGGTGTTAATCTGTCAGTTTTCTGTCAAATCTCTCGGCTCATTACTTGACACAACTTATCCAACAATGACGGTACTCACCTAGTTGAAAGGAGACTGATTATGTTTATGTTTACACACAAGAGGACGAGGGTGTAAACTCGTCCCGTCAAGCGCTTGACGGGAGGGTTGAGCTCTGGCTCTTTGGTCCCGCCTCTCAACTGTCAATCAACTGGTGTACAGGTATAGGCTGTGTGTGTTAATTACCTTATATGGTTAATTACTTGGATTTATCCATCTTGTCTTGTCTGAATTTACCTTGAGAGAGGAGAGGGTCATGATTTCTAGTGGCCTGGACGCTAGACAGGAAGCCAGCGGCTTGTCAAAGGCCACGGTAACTATCTCCTAGTTCCACCTAACGTGTGAGCCCAGTAGAGACACCATTAGGAGCTAAGATCAACACTTTCTCCCAAGATTAAGCTCTGAGGAGCGACTCAAGAAGATGAAGAGATCAGAGAAGAGAAAATCAATGAGATAAGGAGACGAGGAGGAGCCAAGCGTGAGGGGTGAGGGGGAGATGATGAGTGAGAGATGATGAGTGAGAGATGATGAGTGAGAGATGATGAGTGAGAGATGATGAGTGAGAGATGATGAGTGAGAGATGATGATGTGAGAGATGATGAGTGAGAGATGATGAGTGAGAGATGATGAGTGAGAGATGATGAGTGAGAGATGATGAGTGAGAGATGATGATGTGAGAGATGATGAGTGAGAGATGATGAGTGAGAGATGATGAGTGAGAGATGAGTAGAGGAGAAAGTGGTGATGAGTTACCCTGTCGTAGCTCAGTCGATTAAGGCAGTGTCTGGGATGCTCCCGGACGCAGGTTCGAATCCTCGTCACGGCCCTTGTGGATTTGTTCATTTGTTCTGGTGATGAGTAGGTTAGGTTAGGTTAGGTTAGGTTAGGTTAGGTTAGGTTAGGTTAGGTTAGGTTAGGTTAGGTTAGGGTAGGTTAGGTTAGGTTAGGTTAGGTTGTAAGGGGTCAACTTGGCTCCGTCAATGAATAGATATGGAGGTAATAGTGCCTATTTTTTTGCTCCTTTTATGTAAGTTTCGTTTATGGGGGATTAGATAATCCTCTTCCCAATCACGCTGAGATGATATAATCCACGTAATCCCCTCTCCAATCACGCTGAGATGGTGTAATCCACGTAATCCCCTCTCCAATCACGCTGAGATGGTGTAATCCACGGAATCCCCTCTCCAATCACGCAGAGATGGAGTAATCCCCGGAATCACCCTCCCCAATCACTCTGAGATGGTGTAATCCAAGGAATCACCTCCCCAATCACGCTGAGATGGTGTAATCCACGTAATCCCCTCTCCAATCACGCTGAGATGGTGTAATCGACGGAATCACCTCCCCCAATCGCGCTGAGATGGTGTAATCCACGGAATCCTCTCTCCAATCACGTTGAGATGGAGTAATCCACGTAATCACCCTACCCAATCACGCTGAGATGGTGTAATCTACGAAATCACCTCCCCCAATCGCTTCGAAATGGGGTTAATCCAATCCCCTAATCCCGTCGAGGTGAAATAATCCAATTCCCTA
The DNA here is from genome assembly GCF_020424385.1 of Procambarus clarkii. Classification (NCBI taxonomy): domain Eukaryota; kingdom Metazoa; phylum Arthropoda; class Malacostraca; order Decapoda; family Cambaridae; genus Procambarus; species Procambarus clarkii. The sequence goes on along the minus strand of NW_025553059.1, from coordinate 21,767 downwards.
ATCACGTCGAGATAGTTAATGCAAGATTCGGGACTTAACAAGCAACTTACGAAACTTTTTCACCATTCAAGCAAGTTGATTTGCGTCCACGACCCGATTTAAAAACTTCTTTCCAGACCAAATAATCCAAGCAAAGGATATATCCTCGTCTGAATCACCATTCACTCTACAGTTTACTGACAATTGTAAACAAGCATCACTTTACTGAAGCCCTGAGGCCAGATTCACGAAAGCACTTACGCAAGCACTTACGAACCTGGGGCCAGATTTACGAAAGCAGTTACGCAAGCACTTACGAATGTGTACATCTTTCCTCAATCTTGACGGCTTTGGTTACATTTATTAAACAGTTTACAAGCATGAAAACTTGCCAATCAACTGTTGTTATTGTTATAAACAGCCTCCTGGTGCTTCGGAGCTCATTAACTGTTTAATAATTGTAAACAAAGCCGCCAAAGATTGAGAAACGATGGACAGGTTCGTAAGTGCTTGCGTAACTGCTTCGTGAATCTGGCCCCCTGGCGTGCCAATACCGGGGTTGAAGAACTCATATCAACCCCCCCCCCCCACACACACATGACTAAACAAATGACAAACAATTCCACAAAAGCCATGACGAGGATTCGAACCTGCGTCCGAGAGAGCATCCCAAACGCTGCCTTAACCGAAATGTGTTCATTTGATGCTATCACGCAAATTGTAATTTCTGTGTGTAAAACGACATTTCGGTCCCTAAACGATAATCAAGTTGCTTGATAATGGCCCAAGACGAGGCTGAAACGTCGTCATATCCTCCTTAAGACATGTATGAACTGTCTCCACATTAACACATATTTGAGTGTGATATCACCTACCCTACACACGGATATGCAGACATTATCTCGTCTGAAACACTCACCAGTCGTGTTAACACCGGACTCTAGCCAAGTACATATACCAGAGGACATCATCAAGGGTGTCTAGGATGAAAAAAATCCACATATGGGAAGCATTCCACGGGTTACTACATAATTTCACTCCCAACACAATATGTGGATATTGCAAAGGTCTCGGATGGGCTTAGGCGCCTTTATCTGTGTTGCTGTGTTGCTTGGCTGGTTTCCGAGGGGTTATAGGCAAGAGGGAGTGAGTCTAATAGAGGGAGGATAACGAGGCAATAGAGGGTGATGCTTGCCCAAATGATCCTTACCCAAGTGGGCCTTACCCAAGTGGGCCTTACCCAAGTGGGCCTTACCCAAGTGGGCCTTACCCATGTGGGCCTTACCCAAGTGGGCCTTACCCAAGTGGGCCTTACCCATGTGGGCCTTACCCAAGTGGGCCTTACCCAAGTGTTACTAACCCAAAGGATGCCTCGGTACTCGGTTTTAATGCCCTTAGATAAAAGCGTCTCTCATCAACCTCGTTTCTGAAATTGTAGTCAGATATTAAGGGAACTACACACCACTTTCTCTTCCCTATTCATGTTGTTCTAGATTCAGCTACTGGGAATAAAAAGTTCCAAGTAGCACGGGCTATGGTGAGCCCGTAGTGGACTTACCTGGCACAGGAGCGGGGCAAGTAGCACGGGCTATGGTGAGCCCGTAGTAGACTTACCTGGCACAGGAGCGGGGCAAGTAGCACGGGCTATGGTGAGCCCGTAGTGGACTTACCTGGCACAGGAGCGGGGCAAGTAGCACGGGCTATGGTGAGCCCGTAGTGGACTTACCTGGCACAGGAGCGGGGCAAGTAGCACGGGATATGGTGAGCCCGTAGTGGACTTACCTGGCACAGGAGCGGGGCAAGTAGCACGGGCTATGGTGAGCCCGTAGTGGACTTACCTGGCACAGGAGCGGGGCAAGTAGCACGGGCTATGGTGAGCCCGTAGTGGACTTACCTGGCACAGGAGCGGGGCAAGTAGCACGGGCTATGGTGAGCCCGTAGTGGACTTACCTGGCACAGGAGCGGGGCAAGTAGCACGGGCTATGGTGAGCCCGTAGTGGACTTACCTGGCACAGGAGCGGGGCAAGTAGCACGGGCTATGGTGAGCCCCCTATCCAGCAGCCACGTTGGCATAGCAACGAGCGTAGAGATTGATAGAATCTAACAAGCAGACCCAATGTACCGGATATGTAATATCCCCCACCCCCACCCTCCCCCCCCCACACACCAGTTGATTGACGGTTGAGAGGCAGGATCAACTAATATATACATTGCTAAATTCTGTATACATATTGTTATATATCCCAAACCGGTTCCAAAAACCTCAAAATCTTGAGATATTTGGGTAAATTTGTAATGTTTCTATTCCTTCTGATGTCTTAATAATTTTCTTTAGTTTTCTGGTGATTCTGGGAAGCCGGTCGGCCGAGCGGACAGCACGCTGAACTTGTGGTCCTGGGTTCGATCCCAGGCGCCGACGAGAAACAATGGGCAGAGTTTCTTTCACTCTATTCCCCCTGTTACCTAGCAGTAAAATAGGTACCTGGGAGTTAGTCAGTTGTCACGGGCTGCTTCCTAGGGGGTGGAGGCCTGGTCGAGGACCGGGCCGCGGGGACACTAAAGCCCCGAAATCATCTCAAGATAACCTCAAGATGGTTAATAAACTTCATAATATTTCTCTGATGTTTATCTGACTTCATTTCATAGTTATTTGCATGGTCTAAAAAGTTAATTTAATATTTAATATGTATTAGGTAGGAAAATATACGACTGGATATCCAATGAGCCATTAGCCTGCCTAAGTGGGCCATTAGCCTGCCTAAGTGGGCCATTAGCCTGCCTAAGTGGGCCATTAGCCTGCCTAAGTGGGCCATTAGCCTGCCTAAGTGGACCATTAGCCTGCCTAAGTGGGTCATTAGCCTGCCTAAGTGGGCCATTAGCCTGCCTAAGTGGGCCATTAGCCTGCCTAAGTGGGTCATTAGCCTGCCTAAGTGAGCCATTAGCCTGCCTAAGTGGATCATTAGCCTGCCTGAGTGGGCCATTAGCCTGCCTAAGTGGGCCATTAGCCTGCCTAAGTGGGCCATTAGCCTGCCTAAGTGGACCATTAGCCTGCCTAAGTGGGCCATTAGCCTGCCTAAGTGGGCCATTAGCCTGCCTAAGTGTACCATTAGCCTGCCTAAGTGTACCATTAGCCTGCCTAAGTGGGCCATTAGCCTGCCTAAGTGGGCCATTAGCCTGCCTAAGTGTACCATTAGCCTGCCTAAGTGGGCCATTAGCCTGCCTAAGTGTACCATTAGCCTGCCTAAGTGTGCCATTAGCCTGCCTAAGTGGGCCATTAGCCTGCCTAAGTGTGCCATTAGCCTGCCTAAGTGGGCCATTAGCCTGCCTAAGTGGGCCATTAGCCTGCCTAAGTGGGCCATTAGCCTGCCTAAGTGGCTCATTAGACTGCCTAAATGGGCCATTAGATTGTCTAACTGGGCCATTAGACTAACTAGTGTACCATTAGCCTGCCTAAGTGTACCATTAGCCTGCCTAAGTGGACCATTAGCCTGCCTAAGTAGGTCATTAGCCTGCCTAAGTGGACCATTAAACTGCCTAACTGGGCCATTAAACTAACTAGTGTACCATTAGCCTACATAATGTGTCGCTGTGAAAAATTGAAAAGAAATCAGCAGTGTATTCACCAATGGTCTCCAGCTGAAGCTCAGGATCATCCTGCGACCTCCAGTTGACGCTTGGGATCATCTTGCGGAACTACGGGTTAAGTTTTTGGATATTCATTGGCCTCCAGGTGACGCTCAGGATCCATTAGGGATCTCCATTTGACGTACAGGATCATCCTTTCACCTCCGTGTGACGCCCAGGATCCATTAGGCATCTCCATTTGACGTACAGGATCATCCTTTCACCTCCGTGTGACGCCCAGGATCCATTAGGCATCTCCATTTGACGTACAGGATCATCTTCTCACCTCCGTGTGACGCCCAGGATCCATTAGGGATTTCCATTTGACGTACAGGATCATCTTCTCACCTCCGAGTGACGCCCAGGATCCATTAGGGATTTCCATTTGACGTACAGGATCATCTTCTCACCTCCGTGTGACGCTCAGGATCCATTAGGGATCTCCATTTGACGTACAGGATCATCTTCTCACCTCCGTGTGACGCTCAGGATCCATTAGGGATCTCCATTTGACGTACAGGATCATCTTCTCACCTCCGAGTGACGCCCAGGATCAAGGGAACTTGAACAGCCATTAGCAAAGTCTGAACAGGAATTAGGTCTACATAACCTGATATTAACAAGTCTTGAACAGGCTGTAACAAGGCATTAAAGACCTATTAAGAAGGGGAGGGCTGAACACCTGACTGAACAGCCAATAACGAGGACTGAACAGCCATTAAGCTGGGGTTAACAGCCATTAGACTGGGGCTAACAGCCATTAGACTGGAGTTAACAGCCATTAGACTGGAGTTAACAGCCATTAGACTGGAGTTAACAGCCATTAGACTGGGCTAACAACCATTAGAGTTGGATAGACCTCTGTATAACACCTTAACACGTCCAGAAAATGACGTACGTTTCGCTTTCATTAAATATCACTTAATTCCTAACTTATTTAATTTTTGAGTCGTTTCAGTTATTTAATTTAATATATATATATATATATATATATATATATATATAATGTCGTACCTAGTAGCCAGAACATACTTCTCGGCCTACTATGCAAGGCCCGATTTGGCTAATAGGCCAAGTGATTTTCTTTATTTGAAATAAATTGTTTCCAATTAGTTTGAATTATTATTATATTAAGAACATAAATTATTGACCTAATTGTGTTAGTTTAGGTTAGGTTAGGTTAGGTTAGGTTAGGTTAGGTTAGGTTAGGTTAGGTTAGGTTAGGTTAGGAAGGTTAGGTTACGTTTGGAAGGTTAGGCTAAGTTAGGTTAGGTTAGGATAGGTTAGGTTAGATTTGGAAGGTTAGGTTAGATTAGGATAGGTTAGGTTAGGTTTGGAAGGTTAGGTTAGGTTAGGATAGGTTAGGTTTGGAAGGTTAGGTTAGGTTAGGTTAGGTTAGGTTAGGTTAGGATAGGTTAGGTTAGGTTTGGAAGGTTAGGTTAGGTTAGGTTAGGTTAGGTTAGGTTAGGTTAGGTTAGGATAGGTTAGGTTAGGTTTGGAAGGTTAGGTTAGGTTAGGATAGGTTAGGTTAGGTTTGGAAGGTTAGGTTAGGTTAGGTTAGGTTAGGTTAGGTTAGGATAGGTTAGGTTAGGTTTGGAAGGTTAGGTTAGGTTAGGTTAGGTTTGGAAGGTTAGGTTAGGTTAGGTTAGGTTAGGTTAGGTTAGGTTAGGTTAGGTTAGGTTAGGTTAGGTTTGGAAGGTTAGGTTAGGTTAGGTTTGGAAGGTTAGGTTAGGTTAGGTTTGGAAGGTTAGGTTAGGTTAGGTTAGGTTAGGTTAGGGTAGGTTAGGTTAGGTTAGGTTTGGAAGGTTAGGTTAGGTTAGGTTTGGAAGGTTAGGTTAGGTTAGGTTAGGTTAGGTTAGGGTAGGTTAGGTTAGGTTAGGTTTGCTCTTCTGCTACATTTTAGGTTAGGTTATTCCCTTGAGCTAACTGCAGCGGCTCTTTCACGCCGTGGATCTGCTTCTCATATCATATTGATCCCACACACACGCACGCACGCACGCAAACGCGCGTGCCTCCATCACACCTCTCACCTGCAGTGACCTTTAAGGTGATCACTACACACACACACACTCACTCTCGCAAGCACAAACTCTCTCACACACACACACACACACACACACACACACACACACACACACACACACACACACACACACACACACACACACACACACACACACACACACACACACACACACGCACAAACTCACTCTCACACACACACACACACAACAGGATGATGTGGTGGAAGCTGACTCCATACACAGTTTCAAGTGTAGATATGATAGAGCCCAATAGGCTCAGGAACCTGTACACCTGTTGATTGACAGTTGAGAGGCGGGAACCAAAGAGCCAGAGCTCAACCCCCGCAAGCACAACTAGCTGAGTACAACGTACACACACACATATGGACTATTTAACACGGTTGGTACACGAACAAGGGGACACAGGTGGAAACTGAGTACCCAAATGAGCCACAGAGACTTTAGAAAGAACTTTTCAACTATCAGAGTAGTTAGTAAGTGGAATGAACTAGGAAGTGATGTGGTGGAGGCTGATGCCATGTTGTTTTACCAGAGGCAGGAGATGAGGTTTAAAACATCTCCAGAGGTTGATAGCTTTTAATCCCAACATCAAACAAGCTGGTTGGTCAATTAGCTATTGCAGTGGCCTTAATAACCCCTCCAGAGGTTGACAGGCCTTAAGCCCAACACTAACCTAACATCTGATAAGATCTTTATCTTGCTTCTGTTAAGAACTATTTACATATTCAACTTTACGTTTTCTCTCACATATAAAATAAATATAAATTTATTGTAACGAAAAAAGAGAAAATGAGAAAATTTCATCCAAGAATTAAAATCTCCCTTTTTGAAGATGAGTTCAATAAGTTTAATTTATATTATCATAAGAGATAAGTGGAATATACAAATGTATTAAAATGTATAATGTATATCAGTAAGATGTATATATCATATATCAACAAAATACAACATGAAACAATGGAAATTGGATAATTTTAGATTTAGAAAAGACCTGTGTAAATAATGAATTGGACATTGAGTATATGATTTATGGAATTAATTACCGGGCAACAAATTGGTCGTGGGATTGCTTGATTGTTTCAAGCGTAGGATAGACATGTATATGTGTGTGTGTGAGAGTTTGGGGGATGTAAATAGGAGCTTCCTCGTATAGTGTAGCTCCAAAAATGGGTAAAATAGTCAAGATATACTTGAATAACAACTGGTATACATCTTGGTACGTAGTTATATCATAATTATATGTTAATTTTCGATTATAGTTGGTTCAAAACCCCCAAAAAGTAACATTTTGCAAAGAATAATGTTCAAATATCAAGTCATTTCCTGGTTTGCTGTTCAAAATGGAACTCAGTGGGCGGAGCCATTAGTTGATGTTCTTGTGATTGGCTGTTGAGAGGAATGTCAACACAGAATTTGGACCAATGAATGACGAGCGCGGGAAAATATCGTCCAGTACAACCCTGATTTATAATCTGCTGTTGGCTTGTCGATAGTGCAATTTCCTGCCGATATTTAGGCACAAGCAAGTTGTATCTATTAAAAATAAATCTATTTGTGTGAATATCTGACGAGAGGTTCCATCTAGTGGCAGAATTTATAATGACAGACCCCACTAGCATCTGATTGGCTGTTTAGGTCGATGTCAACACTGTTTCGACCAATGGGATTCGAGCGCGGGAAAATCGTCCTCAAGCACACAGCCTCTGATGTTTTTTCTGGTGGAAAACATCACTTGTAGACTTTTTTCTGGTGAAAAACATCACTTGTAGACTTTTCTCTGGTGGAAAACATCACTTGTAGACTTTTTCTGGTGGAAAACGTCACTTGTAGACTTTTTTCTGGTGGAAAACATCACTTGTAGACTTTTCTCTAGTGAAAAACATCACTTGTAGACTTTTTTCTGGTGAAAAACGTCACTTGTAGACTTTTTTCTGGTGGAAAACATCACTTGTAGACTTTTTTCTGGTGGAAAACATCACTTGTAGACTTTTTCTGGTGGAAAACATCACTTGTAGACTTTTTTCTGGTGAAAAACGTCACTTGTAGACTTTTTTCTGGTGGAAAACATCACTTGTAGACTTTTCTCTGGTGGAAAACATCACTTGTAGACTTTTCTCTGGTGGAAAACATCACTTGTAGACTTTTTCTGGTGAAAAACATCACTTGTAGACTTTTCTCTGGTGGAAAACATCACTTGTAGACTTTTTCTGGTGGAAAACGTCACTTGTAGACTTTTTCTGGTGGAAAACATCACTTGTAGACTTTTCTCTGATGAAAACACCTCATGTAGAATTTGGTGAAAAACTTATCCATAGAATTGCTTTATTTGCATTTATTTTACATAGTGAAAATCAGCTTAAACCTTACCACTTGACCACAAGCTCTCTACGTCTGAAAATATCAGTCTTACAAGTAAATCCAACTTGCGATTAGACTCCTTTTAGATCACTACGAGATATCCAATTTGCATACGATACCCTCACTACCCACACATACGATAACTCATCCCCCTTCAACACACACATACGATCTTACAACCAATCTTACGATCCACCTTACATCGTAGAACTACATCTTAAACCAATCACCCCTCCCAGGCTGCTCGCAGCCTGACGTATGAGTCACAGCCTGGTTGATCAGGTATCCTTTGGAGGTGCTTATCCAGTTCTCTCTTGAACACTGTGAGGGGTCGGTAAGGGGCATAACTGGCCGACCCCTCACAGTGTTCAAGAAAGAACTGGATAAGCACCTCCAAAGGATACCTGATCAACCAGACTGTGACTCATATGTCAGGCTGCGAGCAGCCGCGTCTAACAGCCTGGTTAATCAGTCCAGCAACCAGGAGGCCTAGTCGACGACCGGGCCGCAGGGACACTAAGCCCCGGAAGCACCTCAAGGTAACCTCAAGGTAAGGTGACCTCCCAATAAGCGCAAACAACCCATCTTTAGCGTAGAATATATTTTTCCTTCGTTCGACCGCTCGAGCTTGGGGATAATTAGACACGCTGGCACGCCAGAATTTTAATTGAATCACATGTTTCGGTCGTTGGAAAGTGTTTCGGAGCGATAGGAAGCTCTCTCTCGTTTCCGTAATATTAATACTGAAGGTTTTCGTGCAAATTCAGCGATTTCTAGTTTTCAAACTCTGCAACTATTTAAAATTGAAAACCTTGCAATTCGTGATTCGAAAGTTTATTATGATGTATCAACCCGTTCTCGCACTTGCTTATAGTCAATATTGGCTTATTTAATAAGTGCATATGTGACATACTAATTGGTTGTGAATATTTTAGTTTACCTTGAAAAGCTTCATAGAAAACACCGACCTCACCTAACCTTCTTAGTATGTTAAGATAAGCATCTTATTGCTTCGTAATTACAATTATTACTTAACCTATTATAGGTATAGGTTAAGTAATAATTGTAAATAAGAAGCAATAAGATGCTTATCTTATTGCTTCTTACTTAAGGAACTTAATTAAGTTCCCGGGGGGAGGGGACTTAATGAAAGTAAAGCCTTACAAGATTGAGTCATAAAAAGTGTGTTAGGTGCTTAATTTGATTGTTAAAGTGGCCCTAAAGTGGCTCCCCCACCCCCCTTGGGCTTCAGTGGTAGTTAAGTGGTAGTTAAGTGGTTGTTATCGTAGTCTATCAAGAGATTAAAGTGGGAATTTTCACGTGAAAAGTTCAGACTTTTTTCAATATGAAGTTGCTAAGTGTCAATGTTAATTTAATTTTGCAAGAACGTTAGTTTATCGTCGTATCAATGTTAGATTTTGGTATAGAAAGAGTTTGATTGAATGAAGGAGTTGAATGAGGGTTGAAAAATAGTGGTATGAAAGTTGAAATCAGTTGCAAATTGAAGAGCAATATATATATAGGTCTGCTGACAGCTGGTATAGGTCTGCTCAGAGCTGGTATAGGTCTGCTGACAGCTGGTATAGGTCTGCTCAGAGCTGGTATAGGTCTGCTGACAGCTGGTATAGGTCTGCTGACAGCTGGTATAGGTCTGCTCAGAGCTGGTATAGGTCTGCTGACAGCTGGTATAGGTCAGCTCAGAGCTGGTATAGGTCTGCTCACAGCTGGTATAGGTCTGCTCAGAGCTGGTATAGGTCTGCTCAGAGCTGGTATAGGTCTGCTGACAGCTGGTATAGGTCTGCTGACAGCTGGTATAGGTCTGCTCAGAGCTGGTATAGGTCTGCTGACAGCTGGTATAGGTCTGCTGACAGCTGGTATAGGTCTGCTGACAGCTGGTATAGGTCTGCTGACAGCTGGTATAGGTCTGCTGACAGCTGGTATAGGTCTGCTGACAGCTGGCATAGATATGCTCCCGCCAAACACACACCGAAACTACGACGTTGGTACAACGTTCGACCAAGTTTTAACACCTCCTAACCAGTTATAACAACCAATATATTAAGTTGTAACAACGTTCTAATACGTCAAAAACACGTTAAGCCAAGATGTAACAACTTTATTACAAGATGGAACAAGCGGATAATAGAGACAGTTACGGTTTGTGTTTCCAGGGCTCAGAGCTGGTATAGGTCTGCTCAGAGCTGGTATAGGTCTGCTGACAGCTGGTATAGGTCTGCTGACAGCTGGTATAGGTCTGCTCAGAGCTGGTATAGGTCTGCTGACAGCTGGTATAGGTCTGCTGACAGCTGGTATAGGTATGCTCAGAGCTGGTATAGGTCTGCTCACAGCTGGTATAGGTCTGCTGACAGCTGGTATAGGTCTGCTGACAGCTGGTATAGGTCTGCTCAGAGCTGGGATAGGTCTGCACACAGCTGGTATAGGTCTGCTCACAGATGGTATAGGTCTGCTCAGAGCTGGTATAGGTCTGCTCAGAGCTGGTATAGGTCTGCTCAGAGCTGGTATAGGTCTGCTCAGAGCTGGTATAGGTCTGCTCAGAGCTGGTATAGGTCTGCTCAGAGCTGGTATAGGTCTGCTCAGAGCTGGTATAGGTCTGCTCAGATCTGGTATACTGCTCAGAGCTGGTATAGGTCTGCTCAGAGCTGGTATAGGTCTGCTCAGAGCTGGTATAGGTCTGCTCAGAGCTGGTATAGGTATGCTCAGAGCTGGTATAGGTCCGCTCAGAGCTGGTATAGGTCTGCTCAGAGCTGGTATAGGTCTGCTCACAGATGGTATAGGTCTGCTCACAGCTGGTATAGGTCTGCTCAGAGCTGGTATAGGTATGCTCACAGATGGTATAGGTCTGCTCAGAGCTGGTATAGGTCTGCTCAGAGCTGGTATAGGTCTGCTCAGAGCTGGTATAGGTCTGCTCAGAGCTGGTATAGGTCTGCTCACAGATGGTATAGGTCTGCTCACAGCTGGTATAGGTCTGCTGACAGCTGGAATACTGCTCACAGCTGGTATACACCTCATTAGTTCCGTATCATTCCCCAAACTTAAAATTTTAATTCGAACTAATTGTGGAATTTAACAAGTTTAATTTTAGCAATCACTCAACACAATTAACAGCGTACTAGAGCTGATTGCCTCGTACTGTAAGAACCTTTTCCCATCCACTAAATAATTAAGGATTTGGGGGAGCTTTTCGTTTGATTAATTTTAATAATTCATAGAATTCTGGTCTGGGACATGTTTTATACATGTTCAAAATACATATTCAATTGGTTCGCGTAAGGAAAATAATATATATATGGGAGCCTGATTAATATGAGATGTAGAAAGAATTTATATATGTTTTTTTAGTTTATAAGAGAAAATTAAAGAGAGAGAGAGAGAGAGAGAGCAAGCAAGCCAGAGAGAGAGCAAGCAAGCCAGAGAGAGAGCCAGAGAGAGTGAGTGAGTGAGAGAGAGAGAGCCAGAGAGAGAGAGAGCAAGCAAGCCAGAGAGAGAGCCAGAGAGAGTGAGTGAGTGAGAGAGAGAGAGCAGCAAGCCAGAGAGCCAGAGAGAGACAGAGAGAGAGAGCAAGCAAGCCAGAGAGCCAGAGAGAGCCAGAGAGAGAGAGAGAGCCAGAGAGAGAGAGAGACCCAGAGAGAGAGAGAGCCACAGAGAGTGAGTGAATGAGAGAGAGAGACGGACAGACCCAGAAAGAGAAAGAGAAACAGACAAAACCTCTCAAGTAATAACCCCCCCCCCCCCACACACTAACCAAAAGACTCTACAGAAGTCATAATGACAGGTCATCTAACCATGGAAATACGTCAGAGTTATTAACTTGTCCAAAATGGCCTCGCTAACTACCACACCGTCCAACAACTAGCAGAACTGACGTTAAAAGTCCGCAGCAAAGTGTCAGACCAGCGCGTGGAACAATGCCACTCGACGCTCTCAACTACACAAGTTAAGATACAAAGGACAATAGATTTTTGTGAAAGACATTCCCATAAGAATATTTAATCCCATCCGACAGTAGCCACGACTTTAAATTCATCGTTTAGGGTATATATATAAATATATATATATATATATATATATATATATATATATATATATATATATATATATATATATATATATATATATATATATATTTCCTTATTAAGGCTACTCAATAGCACAGTCGATAGAGCTTCGGTTTTTCTCATATTTCGGGTCCATGGTTTGACTCCCCTGGCCCCCTGGAGGCTAGATTTAGCAGTTAAGCAAGGACTTACGAACCTGGGGGCTAGATTCACGAAGCAGTTACGCAAGCACTTACGAACCTGGGGGCTAGATTCACGAAGCAGTTAGGCAAGCACTTACGAACCTGGGGGCTAGATTCACGAAGCAGTTAGGCAAGCACTTACGAACCTGGGGCTAGATTCAGCAGTTAAGCAAGGACTTACGAACCTGGGGGCTAGATTCACGAAGCAGTTACGCAAGCACTTACGAACCTGGGGGCTAGATTCACGAAGCAGTTAGGCAAGCACTTACAAACCTGGGGGCTAGATTCACGAAGCAGTTAGGCAAGCACTTACAAACCTGGGGGCTAGATTCACGAAGCAGTTAGGCAAGCACTTACAAACCTGGGGGCTAGATTCACGAAGCAGTTAGGCAAGCACTTACGAACCTGGGGCTAGATTCAGCAGTTAAGCAAGAACTTACGAACCTGGGGCCAGATTCACGAAGCAGTTACGCAAGCACTTACGAACCTTGGGCCAGATTCACGAAGCAGTTACGCAAGCACTTATGCTATTGTTTACCTAGCAGTAAACAGGTACCTGGGAGTTAGTCAGCTGTCACGGGCTGCTTCCTGGGGGGTGGAGGCCTGGTCGAGGACCGGGCCGCAGGGACGCTAAGCCCCGAAATCATCTCAAGATAACCTCAGGAAGCATATTAGGACTAACGAGGTCCTTCCTATCCAACTTATCTTACACCTGATGCAGCTGTTCACCGCGCAGTAACTAGGTACCGGTGAGTCAGAGAGCTGTTGTGGCTGGCATATTGTCTCCGACAACGTGAAACCATAATAAACCGAGTTTTATTTCGGTCCGGATAATTGCCTGGCGGTCGGAAATCCGGTTCACTGGGGTTGAAAAAACTGAGACAAAGTTCGGTGGGTGAGAGTGAACAAAGTTAACTTCGGTTAAGCGAGGAACCGAATATTCGGATAAGCGAGGAAACAGGATATTCGGATAAGCGAGGAAACCGAATATTCGATTAAGCGAAAAAACGGGATATTCGGTTAAGCGAGAAAACAGAATATTCGGTTAAGCGAGAAAACAGAATATTCGGTTAAGCGAGGAAAGAGAATATTCAGTTAAGCGAGGAAACAGAATATTCGGTTAAGCGAGAAACCGAATATTCGGTTAAGCGAGGAAAGAGAATATTCGGTTAAGCGAGGAAAGAAAATATTCGGTTAAGCGAGGAAACAGAATATTCGGTTAAGCGAGGAAATCGAATATTCGGTTAAGCGAGGAAACAGAATATTCGGTTAAGCGAGAAAACAGAATATTCGGTTAAGCGAGGAAACAGAATATTCGGTTAAGCGAGGAAATCGAATATTCGGTTAAGCGAGGAAACAGAATATTCAGTTAAGCGAGGAAATCGAATATTCGGTTAAGCGAGGAAACAGAATATTCGGTTAAGCGAGAAACCGAATATTCAGTTAAGTTGAAATATATATATGTCAAATATTAAAATATTTCTCATATGTGAGAATTATTTCCAAACAAGTCTGAGATATTTTTCATATTTGTGAGAAATTTTTATATATGAATTTTTTAAAAATGTTTAGTAAATATATTTCAAATTAATTGAAAGATATTTTATAAATTTCTGAGGAATGTTTCTTATTTAATACCTGATCAACCAGTCTGTGGCTCATACGTCAGGCTGCGAGCAGCTGTGTCCAACAGCCTGGTTGACCAGTCCAGCAACCAGGAGGTCTGGTCGAGGACCGGGCCGCGGTGACGCTAAGCCCCGAAATTATCTCAAGATAACCTCAAGGTAAAGTATAACAGAAATATTTCTCAAAATAAATATTATGTGTTAATTTATTACATAAAATAAATTTTAAAACCGCTGTTATTTTTTTTAACCGGTGGTGTACGGGTCTGTGTTCAATTCCCACTATCTTCTTCCCTTTCTCTCTATCTCAGTCTCCCTCTATCCCATTATTTCCTTGCTGGCTAGATCGTGTATACGTATGGGATAGAGCGACGGTTTCGCTTCATGCAGGTCGGCGTTCAATCCCCGACCGTCCACAAGTGGTTGGGCTTATGGCTTGGCGCTTTCTCCTTTGCAACAGCCTTGCTATGCCTTTTCTGTAATAAAATCATGCAAGAAGCATTGCAATTCGTCTTTTTGAAGACTAGGGGGCTATAGGTTTCATAAAGTACTAAATTGTCCTCTACGGAACCTTTACATCTTTTCTCAATCATAACTACTTCGTTTAAATTTTCTAAAAAGAGATTGTGAGTTTGGATGCCATGAGGTTGTCAAAAAAAATTAAACTACATCAAAAAAATTAAACTAAAATCTACATTAACATTTAAACTACAAAATACAATATTCAAGGCCTTTGAACATTGTATTTTGTTCAAAGGTGTTGAACTGTCTCCATAGCATCATCATCATCATAGCTTTAGCATCTAATACTTGCTAAAGTTAACATGATCGAGGAGGGATGCACAGGCTTCGTAAGTAAACACGCAAATGTTTGATACATTTTTGGTATTTGGGTTACCATAATCACGTTAAATTTTTATCTTATATCATATATATTTAATCTTATATGACGAGAAGGGGCTCTGTCTCTCTCTTTGTCTCTGTCTGTCTCTCTCTCTGTCTCTCTGTCTCTGTGTCTCTGCGTCTCTCTGTCTCTGTGTCTCTCTGTCTGTCTCTCTGTCTCTGTCTCTGTGTCTCTCTCTGTCTCTCTGTCTCTCTCTCTGTCTCTCTCTCTGTCTCTGTCTCTCTCTCTGTCTCTGTCTCTGTCTCTCTCTATCTCTCTCTCTGTCTGTCTCTCTCTCTCTCTCTGTCTCTCTCTCTGTCTCTCTCTCTGTCTCTCTCTCTGTCTTCTCTCTCTCGTCTCTCTCTCTCTCTCTCCTCTCTCTCTCTCTCTCTCTCTCTCTCTCTCTCTCTCTCTCTCTCTCTCTCTCTCTCTCTCTCTCTCTCTCTCTCTCTCTCTCTCTCTCTCTCTCTCTCTCTCTCTCTCTCTCTCTCTCTCTCTCTCTCTCTCACGTGTTTTATATATTACCAGAAAAACACACAAACTCAATCAACTGAGCACCACCTCCAAACAATTCCTGCTTCAGGCTTTTTCGTGTGTGTTTTTCGTGGTATTTTGCTACTTTCTTAATCCTGTGAGGTGAACCAGTCTCCACGGGCTTAATTAAAGCCTTCCTTGAACTTAAAAACACCTGTATGTTGAAGGCAGGTGTTTAGGTGTTTGTTTTGGATATATCACACACCGGTGTTAGGTTTAAAGTCGTGTGTATGCGCATTCAAACACGAAAATGTTTCGATTTTTCATCTCAGGTGTTTTTTTCCTGTTTGGATAGTTATGTATCTCTGAAATCACAGGTGTTTTTTGTGTGATTATTTCTGCAATTGCATTCATGAATATATATAATAAAATCCCGGCATTCGAATATATACTTTACACACATAAAACATAGTTTACAGTTTTGTCTGTGTAAATTAAGTCTTTGAAAATGTAATAAGCATTGCGAAACGCGTTCAGGCGTCAGACTAGAAAGAATGAATTTTGGAGAGTTAATTTATCAATTACCCTCGACAGTGGAGAAGAACGTAAGAAATATTAAGATTCGTGTTAGAATTATATGTATATATATATATATATATATATATATATATATATATATATATATATATATATATATATATATATATATATATATATATATATATATATATATATACAGTGTGTGATTCATTAGACATTTCTCATTGTAAAAGAGTTAAGAACTCTTGCTTTAAAGTCAATTTACATTGAAAAAGTCAATTCTCAGGTGAATTGGCTTCGCTTTTCACTCCAGTTAACTAGTTATCGCCAACTGGGTAGTTTTCGCGCCCTATTTTACGCGACCTACGCCAATATATCCTCCGACTTAATCCTTTTCTAACTCGCGGATGCAACAGCGAAAAGTTTTAGCGACCGCGAGAGAGAGAGAGTGAATTCTCGCGTTCAATTCAGCCGCTTGCGTTCATGTAGGTATGGGGGGGAGGGAGGGGGTTGTATGTGTGTGTTTGTATGTGTGTATATATGTATTTGTGTGCGTGTGAATGTGTAAATATGTTTTTCATGATAATTATCTTATGTATTTATGTATGTATATGCATGAATGTTAGTGTGTGAATTCTACTCCTGGGATTACCCCTGTGAATTCCACACCTGGCATTATCCTATGAATTCCACACCTGGCATTACCCTGTGAATTCCACACCTGGCATTACCCCTGTGAATTCCACACCAGGCATTACCCCTGTGAATTCCACACCTGGCATTACCCCTGTGAATTCCACACCAGGCATTACCCTGTGAATTCCACACCTGACATTACCCTGTGAATTCTACACCTGAGATTACCCCTGTGAATTCTACACCTGGCATTACCCTGTGAATTCTACACCTGAGATTACCCCTGTGAATTCCACACCTGGCATTATCCTGTGAATTCCACACCTGGCATTACCCTATGAATTC
>NW_025553059.1:0-2500 GCF_020424385.1 Procambarus clarkii | reverse complement strand
AAATTACAAACTGGTTATATTGCGGGCTCGCCATAGCCCGTGCTACTTGGAACTTTGTTCCAAGTAGTAAATTTTAAATAATAATACAAACTGAAATCACAAAAATCAATATATCAGAAAAAATGCGAATAAAGAAAAATAGAGAAATGAGATATCTTACACTTTTCTTAAGTAGTTATCTTGAGGTTATCTTGAGATGATTTCGGGGCTTAGTGTCCCCGCGGCCCGGTCCTCGACCAGGCCTCCACCTCCAGGAAGCAGCCTGTATCAGCTGTCTAACTCCCAGGTACCTATTTCCTGCTAGGTAACAGGGGCATCAGGGGTGAAAGAAATATTTTGTCCATTTTTGTCTCCGCCTCCACCGGGGATCGAACCCGGAACTTCAGGACTACGAATCCGAAGCGCTGTCCACCCAGCTGTCAGGCCCCAGACGAGAAGAGAAGTAATATTTTCTTAAGATATATTTAAATTTTAACATATTAAGGAAAACCTTTTTGGTGAACAAATCCACAAGGGCCGTGACGAGGATTCGAACCTGCGTCCGGGAGAATCCCAGACGCTACCTTAATCGACTGAGCTACGACAGGGTAAAAAGAGTTGAAACCGAAGTTCTACTGAACTTACTGGATCCTGCAGCCTCTCTGAGACACAAACCAGGATTTTACACAACTCTTCCCCTGCACCCGTAGCTCAGTCGAGTAAGTCAGTGTCTGAGAGGGCTCCCGGACGCAGGTTCGAATCCTCATCACACCCCTTGTGGATTAGTCCATTGGATATATCACGTTAATGTGATCTCTGCGTCTAACCTTTTAAGTCATTCCATCCTGTGTTTGTTCGCCTCATTCAGAGTTCAATCACTCATGCAATCAGAGCTATGAGGAGGAATGAACTATCTGGGGGAAAGCGCCAAGCCATTACGACTATATAGCACTGGGAAGGGCAGGATAAGGATTTGGGATGGGACGGAGGGAAAGGAATGGTGCCCAACCACTTGTATGGACGGTCTCGGGGGATTGAACGCAGACCTGCATGAAGCGAGAAAGATGACGGGAAAAAGAATTCAGAACGGGGGGGAAAAAATGAGTTTGGTAAATATTAGAGGCGTTTGTATCGTGAGGGAGAGAAATATGAGGCTTATGTAGGGTAGATATCGCTGGAATATGACCCGTATCTACAGTTATCTACCCTTATCTACCTACCCTTTATCCTGGCCTTTCTTATCCTCGTGTTCTCTTACCTATCCTCACCTTCATACTATTATCTTTCCTTGTCTTCTCTATTCTACCTTCCCATATCTACTATAATCTACTCATATCTACCTTTGTCTTCCCATATCTACTATAATCTACTCATTTATTCTTATTTTCCTCAGAAAATGTTTTATGTACAATGATGGACATCTGGAGTCTGTGAAGTGTGTACTCACCTAGTTGTGCTTGCGGGGGTTGAGCTCTGGCTCTTTGGTCCCGCCTCTCAACTGTCAATCACTGGTGTACAGGTTCCTGAGCCTATTGGGCTCTATCATATCTACATTATAAACTGTGTATGGAGTCAGCCTCCACCACATCACTGCCTAATGCATTCCACCTGTTAACTACTCTGACACTGAAAAAGTTTTTTCTAACGTCTCTGTGGCTCATTTGGGTACTCAGTCTCCACCTGTGTCCCCTTGTTCGTGTACCACCAGTGTTGAATAGTTTATCGTTATCTACTCTGTCAATTCCTCTGAGAATTTTGTAGGTCGTGATCATGTCTCCCTTACTCTTCTGTCTTCCAGGGTCGTGTGTGTGTGGATTGTAAAGAGTGTGGACTGTGTGGAGTGGCTTGGATTGTGTTTACTAGTTGTGTTTACTAGTTGTGTTTACTAGTTGTGTTTACTAGTTGTGTTTACTAGTTGTGTTTACTAGTTGTGTTTACTAGTTGTGTTTACTAGTTGTGTTTACTAGTTGTGTTTACTAGTTGTGTTTACTAGTTGTGTTTACTAGTTGTGTTTTACGGGGGGTTGAGCTTTGCTCTTTCGGCCCGCCTCTCAACTGTCAATCAACTGTTTACTAACTACTTTTTTTTTTCCCCCACACCACACACACACACACCCCAGGAAGCAGCCCGTGACAGCTGACTAACTCCCAGTACCTATTTACTGCTAGGTAACAGGGGCACTTAGGGTGAAAGAATCTTTGCCCATTTGTTTCTGCCTCGTGCGGGAATCGAACCCGCGCCACAGAATTACGAGTCCTGCGCGCTATCCACCAGGCTACCAGGCCCCCATTGTGGAGTAGGAAGAAATGGAAGGGATCTATCAGGGGAAAGCACCAACCATTACGACTATATAGCCATGGAAAGGGTCATGATTTTGGATAGGCGAGTGTGAAAATGATTTTGCCCAACCACTTCTAATGTTCTTTATCCACGTTATTGTGACTCATCGCCAGCATATGTCCCTCGATTGTTTCAAGCGCGGGTTGGACATGTATATGAGTGGGATTGGGTGGTTTAAATA